>JAOVVB010000043.1:17746595-17766028 GCA_028570985.1 Heterobranchus longifilis
AGCAGCCGGTGCCAAGAGGAATCATAAATTAAGGTTAAGTGAGGTTTAATGTCTATTTATTTCATATTTTACTTCATCTCCATGACTTTTCTAAATGTTCTGGTTGTTTTTAGATGCAAAATGTATGATTATAGTGTTGGAAGTTGGTAATATTGGTAATATTTTTTGGACGGGAACGGATTATCTGCATTTACATTATTTCCTATGAGAAAATGTGTTTCGCAATACAAAATTTCACCACAACAATTGTGTGCTGAGGTTCCACTGTAATTAATAAACATTGTGTTGATATTTATTTGGTAACATTGCAGATGTTGGGACACTTTTGGTGATACATTGGTGATGAAATGACATCAGAACAATGTTGATTACCAACCGATGACGACCGATTTTACAGTGTAGAAAGAAATAAAAATCAGGAAAGACCATGGAACGTTTCGAGGTGTGTAAGGTAAAAAAAATATAGATATTTTAGAGACCATACATACCAGCTAACATATGAAGCCAACTTTTGCATCTGCTCCACATGCTCTATCACAGGGCAGTGTAACACACTTAACAGAAAGCGCTATCCACCCTCTTCCACATGATTCTACATGAGTTCTGCATTGGTCAACGCTGCTGTGATTGAGATGGACAGGACACAGATATACCACTGTGTCATTCAAAAGCTCTTCATCAGACGTGCAAGTTCGCAAGCTGAGAGAGTCTCTCTAAACCTGCAGGACAGAAATCCTTCAGATGAAAAAAAAAAAAAAAAAAGCTGATGATGAAGGACCTTTGTCCGAAACGGTTTGTGTCTCGAGAAACTCTGTTTTTTCCCCAAGTGGATCTTTAATGGCTGAAAATGAATCCATTTTTCACAAGACAGTGGAGAGATAATAACAGGCTAACTCTCCGCTAGGACAGAGTAAACGAGGTTTACTGAAGATGCTCCTCGCAGGTGTCAAGCTCAATCTCCATTTTCAACCCTATGATATCTTATTTCATCTGACAAATTTAGTTGCAGTAAATCAGTGGTGTTTTTTTTTCTATCTTTCTTTTAATCAAACTTTGGACATGCTCTGACCAATCAGATTCCATAAACGGATTTTGAAATCGACTAAACTGAATCTTTCCCTGTTTCGACTCACGCGCACTTCAACTCGCTCTCAACTTTTAAGTATTGCTTTTCATTGTTGCAACTTTGCGAAACCCATTTTTCAAAACGAGCAGCGAACGCCATCCAATCTGGTAAGTGTCCTGATCTAGATGGATACGCAGTCAAGTCTTCTTATTGAATTGGCTCAGTGTGGTGATTGATATCATTCAGTATGATGATCTCGTATACTGCCTCAACTCTTACACCAACATCAATATCTATCATCTATCATTTTAAAGAAAGAAAGAAAGAAAGACGCACCGGGACGCAGCTCGTACCATCTAATCTCATTTCTTACGGTATGAGATAATAGCAGAGGACCGAGCGCATTGAATGGATTCCATATCACATGATTAATTCTCGAGATCAGACTGGATTTATCAGGGGTATTTGGGTTACATGACTGTATTAGATGACTTAATGAAGTCTACAACCTTAATGTTTCTAATGTTATAATCGGTTAAGAAAGACACTGGAAGGATGAAGGGGACATGTGGTACACCTTACAGAAATAGGCTTGGGGAGAGGAAAAAAATATATAAATATATAAATTATATCACAACTACATCCAGTTATTGACGAGAATGAAACCAGGATTAGCATGTTGCTCATTGTGACTAATTGTTGAGTAAGTCAATTGCCCTTTGAATGATTAATTACAACCCATACCTGATTGTAATTGCTAATTCTCCAGAAGGATTGTGTCCTGCCCCCTCTATTCAGTACCCCAAACCCAGATGATGCTAATAACATTATTTAGCTAATATTAGCTACATCCTGCAAATACTGTGTACAGTATACAAACATACACTCACTTATCATTATCATCATCATCAAAGTCTATACCACTTTATCCTCTATACAGGGTCATGTGGGGCCTGGAGCCTATCCTAGGAGACTTGGGAGACAATCCATCACAGGGCACACACACACATGCACACACTCAATTTGAGAACGCCAATTAACATAATCTGCATGTCTTTGGACTGTGGGAAGAAACAGGAGAACTCAGAGGAAACCCACCAAGCACGGGGAGAACATGCAAACACCATGCACAGACCCAGGGTGGGAATCGATCCCCTGACCCTGGAGGCGCAATTGACAATGCTAACCAGTAGGCCACCGTGCCGCTACCATTTATTTTATTTTATCCTGTCAAGGTGACAACTACTAACCTGCTTCCTCAGAGTCACGCCGTGCCTGCTGCTTATACAATGTTCAGTAAGAAAGTGCTATCCGCCCCTTCCGCTGACCTTAGCTAACAGACATCAGAGGGACTTGTTGCTATGATTGATGTGGGAGTGCAAGTCCCTGCACCCCTGAGATCTGCTCTCTAGGCTGCCATAAATTTCATACAACTTTCTTACGCACAGTGAGGCACATTTCCTGGACTTGGAAAGAAGGTTGTTCCCTCGGGAGAGGTGGGCTGAGGGAGAAGATCTTGAGGCTGACACTATGGGTAAAAAGCCGACCTTTTCAAAATCACAACCAAGCCAGTTTCATGTGGTCCCAAAATGGATCCATATCTGATTAGCAGCTGTGTGAGATAAATAAGAACGGTCAGATTAGAATTCTTGTGGCCTTTTTTGTCCTCCAGTTTAATAAAATTTTTACTGTGGTGTTGGTGTCAGCGACAGTGTTTAAGATCAGACAGTTAATGATTGGAGATTTACTTGATATTTAGTGCATCGATTCACGAAACTGCAATAAACTCTATTAGACCGACACTCAGCATGTATACTTAATGCACTCAGTTGACTTGGACAAAATCGACCTTAAACAAGATCTCCGAACCCAGACGCTGTCTCCTATGGATCAATGACTGTCCAAACAACAAGCATCTTCATCTTCACTACAATCAGATGATCAGATCTTTCAGTAGACCTGAAGTTGCTACACCACAATGACAAACTTTAAGGCTAATTGTTTTAATTATCTGACTTGTCGAAGGAATCAGGTAATTTAAGAACAGATTATAGAGGATTTTTAAAGATGCTTCAGCATGCACAGTAAATAGTTTTAGTATGTAAAGTGGGTTTAGATGAATTGATGGGATTTTTTTCCAATCGATATCCCTCAAGGCCTCATTTTAGGTCGTGTCATGTTTTTATTTTATGTTGACAGACAGTAAAGGTTTTAACTGGTAGAATTTTTTATAGTGGTGCAGATCACTAACGTAAAGGCATTGTTTTTGATAAAGGTTATCTAAATGATTGACGCCAATCGAAATCGGCCGATAATCACTTTTTTTTAAAACTGATCAGTCGTCTCTCAACTGGACGATCGCATAAACCAATATTCTTGTGATGACGCAAAAAACACGAGTCGCCACCCAAATCAAAATTCCATCACAAGTCCCTTTTTTAAGGGGGCTTTTTTTTAAAAAAGAATTTGCAAATTTGCAATATGCAGAGTTTTTCTATGGCAAAAATACAGGGAGGAGTGATGATTTATCCGCAAAGGCAGCAGCTAAATCTTGTAATCTCGACTCTTAATCAACTACCTATAGCAGAAGCGCTCAAAAAGCTTGAGCCTTACTCAGCAGAGAATATCTCAAAAATAATAATGAGAATTAAAAAAAAGAGGGGCTCCCATCTCTGACCGAGGCATCCCGGGTTTACCTTACCACTCCATGCATGTGTATGCATATTTATAAAGAAATGCCTGCCCTTTTGGTTCTCCAAATATGAAGTTGACTGATGTGTGTGTTTATTTTAAAAGGTTCGGTGCAGAGTTGTGATTTGATATTCATTGATGCAGCCTAGTTCCATGTGCTGCATGTTATAACGAGTGAGTATAGCAGGAAAGTCGAATTTTAGCTGAGCATTTTGGCGTGCGTGAGAGCCGCTTGATGCTAATCGAGTCAAGCATAGGGTTTTCTATTGGTTTCAGTTTCTTTATCAAACCATTCAACTTCATTAACCCAGACCTTTAATAAGGGAAAACCTTAATGAGGTCAGAATACACTTATACCTAGGCAGATATTTCAGCAAAGCATCCTAATTTTACACTAATTTCAAACATGACTCTCTGATGTTTAACTCTACTGTTAATAATCTCTTTCCTACATCATAATATGTGCAACATTTCTGAATAAAAACACCCCGCACATGTCACAATATCCTTCTTAGAGCTAGCAGTTGTTGTTTTTGAGACATATAAGCCTTCGTGAGTCACTTCCTCAGCTCCCACACTTGTCTGGATCAGAATACCCACGCTCCCCTGCGGTGAGGCTCCGATTGCCTTTGATTGGCCGTGCTCTTCTCAGCGTGCTACACTTCACCTCCTCGCCTCCGAGGGACTGACGGCTCTCTATCAGGCTGACCATCTATCAACACGCTCAGTCTCTGAGTAACTGCTAGATGGACCGACATTACAGCCGAGAGCAGGTTTTCGGAGATGCATAATCATATACTGTTAATGTCAGTACAACAATTTTAACAAATATATCGCTGATTTTTGCGTTACTACCACCTAACTATGTGTTGTTACTAATTAACTGTGAATTGATTAATTAAGAAACACTTGTTTTTGAGATTCATTCCATTTTTGTAAACATTCTGATCCTGTAGTAGGTGTACAGTAGCTTCAGTTCCAATAGCAGCAGCTCTATAGGAAGAACACAACACTTCATGTTGCAACTCTGCAGTACCGAATTACTGATTATTTGCTATGTTGTGTATGTTTTGTGTTTTTTTTTTCCCTACGTTGTGTATCCAATGTATTTTTTTCCACCAGCTATCATTTAAGTAACAGATAAATATTCATTTGTACCTTTAATCAAACACACTAAGAGATAATCTGCAGGTTTTTTTTTTTTTTTTTTGCATTTCCTAAGTCACATGCTCTGGACAGACCCCTAAGTAAGATAGTGTGAAATAGGACGGGGCCGCGGTAAGCTCTCTCTGGCATATTCGCCGTCAAATTGCACACATCAAAGCAAGTACAGGAAATCCCCAGAGGCCAGGCAGTTTCTGCGCAGTGCGATTAAACCTGACGATCCTCCACACGGACCTTCAGCTCCGCGGCTGTGGTCCGCCCACACTCCGTTCTCCGCCTGTCCCGACTTACTTTATTCGTCTCCGAAGGCGGTGACATCCCTTCCTGTCTCCCTGTGCTAATGAGTTCTTTGCTAGGGGAAGGAAAGAGGATGAGGGTGGCATCTGCCGGGGACCAGATGAGCCGTTATAGGTTATGACATCATTCTCGCCATGTCTCCTGTCATGTCCGCTGTAAACATCCGTCAGTACGGCACTAACTCTCGCGTCTACAAAACGCACAGTGCTGTTGGATTTCTGGAGTCTGGTTATACAAAAGGTGTTGATGAATTCTCTGCAACAGTCAAGTCCCAGGTTTATGTTAATGTGCTTGTTTCTATAGTAACGACTTATAGAGAGGCTTGTACAGTGGAATCTCATCACAGATTTGGTAAAGTTTTCTCCAACCTTCGAGTTTCTTGGAAACTTCATGTGGACAACATCCAAATCAGCTCTATGGTTAATCCATCCCTGACTTGGAATGGTACACTGCCTCCAAATTTCCATATGAAAGATTATGAAACATAGGAAACACACTAAAGGTACCACAGATACGGTGGTACATGGTACGACCCTAACAGACATGCACAGTCAGGTACTACACCTTTTTAACTACCCGACACGCCTGGCTCAATTGTGAAACATTTCCCCTTTCAAGGTCTCTTCCCCGTAATCCACAATCCGAACCTGCGACTTATTTCACCCGAGCTGAATCTCATCATTAGTTCCCTTTGAATGGGACGCTTTATTTATAATTGGCTGTCAGGACATATTCAAAAGTCAGCGCAGCACGGATTTTCTCAGCCTCTGAAATCCTTTTCGGTCCCAGAGCTGAAAGTGTTCAGTGGGACTTGACAGAAGCGTTCATTAGTCCTCTTGTCTGGTAGCTCAGACCGACATTCCTTACTTATGCATGCTTTTTTTTTTTTTGCTGGAAATGAAATCCTCTCACGGGGACGTTAGTCATGATGACACTGAATTTGTAACGACCATGACGATCTTTCTAGCAACAAGCCGGTGAGAAGTGCCTCATCGGATGAAACTGTCTTGTTCTTCTGCACCGATTTTGTAAACGCGGACAGGAAAAAACATTTTACAAATCATTTGAAACCAAAGCTTCTTTCAACTTCTTTGGCATTTTGTTCTTAAGCGAGAACAAAAGTTTTCGGCAATAAAGCAATAAATATTTTCAAAAATGGTAAATTATAAGCACCAAGGTTCAAATTTCAGATGATGCAACGGCCAGAAGTCTTATTTTTTTCCTATGAATATTTCATTTCCAATGTTTATTCTACAATAGAATTTCTAAGTGATAGAGACTTTATTGATCCTGAAGGAAATTCCTGAAAATTTTGAAAATTTAGTTTGTTTATTATTACAGAATATATATTTTTTCAAAGTTCACTGTTTGAACTGATGACGATCTCCCCATCCATATACTGTACATGCAATATTTGCAATTATTTATGAAATTATATATTTTTTTATTTTACTTACTGAGCAATAAGGCCGGCTTCTTTATTTTTTATGTTCACAGGTTGTTGGAAAAGTCTTCTTTTAACGAATTTTAAATATTCGTAAATGCAATATCAGTGCAAAAGGAATGGCACCCAGGAAGCTTCTTATTTGTACGGAAGCATTGTAAGACCATAATATTTGTGACAGCTATATTAATTTCCCTGCATAACCATAACCATCTAATCGTCAGTACGCACACACACTTCTTCATCAATGGCAGTTTGTGCAAGTGTTTTTACTGGCAGCTGAATGACTAATGGTTTTTCAAGAGATTGCCTTAAAAGTCCATAATGTCTTCTAAAATTTTTGGTTTGTTTGGTTCAATAAATAATCTATGTTCAGTCTTAGAGAAATATATCATATATGCCAGATCATTGCATAATGTACTGTATAGCATTAAGTACGGAATAACACGTCAAGGTGCTGATCATTCATGTCATTACAATTGATTATTTGAAGAGCACTGCTTACTTTTTATCCATTCAGTTAACTGACACCTTCTGGCCAGTTAGATCGGAGAATTCTACATGCATTGATGAAACAGAAATCCGTGTGTGTGTGTGTGTGTGTGTGTGCTTGTGCATGCTGGATTGAAGAAATATCAAAAGTGACAGTAAAATTGACATGCCAAAATGAAACGTGAGGAAATCTGCCTGCGGATTGTTTCAAATATTTATCCGCTTGTAAGTATCGCGTATATCATGTCAGTCCAATAATATCTAGTTCAGCTCTCCGGAGTAATGGAAATGCACTTCCTGATCGTGCTTTGAGGACGTCAACAAAGCCGATGATGAAAGGACATGAAATGTAGCTAAGGCCTAAATTCCCCAAATGGTCCCCAGTGCCTTTTCAAAGCATCTTGCTGACGCTTGCAATGACTTAACGACATCGCTGTATGTTTAATACCAGTGTGTGTATGTGTGTGTGTATGTGTGTGAGCTTGCTTATAGCTGTAGCTCTAGTCAGAGATAAACGGGCTTTGCCTTAGGTCTTACTAAAGAGTCATCTGTATTAGCACATGGAGTGATGGGCTTAGTGTATCGAAATTAGGGCAAGTCACAGCGTGCTGGTTTGTGCCGTCGGTTCCAGTCTGACCCACTTTCATCCCTTCGATCACCCTGAAACAGCGCGGTGACACAGATCTCCATCTGACACTCGCCCTCTCGGTTATGGACGGAGCTTCCACTGAGATCTGAGATGAGATGACACTAGATGACCTCTTGCAAGTTCAGGAAAGTAGATCAGAGCAGAGGCAGCACCATTATGTAGCTTGTTTATAGTTCTATAAGATATTTCACAAGAACCTGCGCAAGTTCCTCAAGTCAATATGTTACACACCGTTCCAAATTCTGTTCTCCCTCTTCAGGTTATGTGATTTAAATGTAGCTCATATCTCCAGCACATACAATTTTAGATTAAACACCTACAGGTTTAGACTAAACACACAAAGTTCTTGACTAAACACCTACAGGTCTAGACTAAACACACAGTTCCAGACTGGACACCTACAGGCTTAGACTAAACACACACACACAGTTCTATGCTAAACACCTACAGGTTTAGACTAAACACACAGTTCTAGACTAAACACCCACAGTTTAAAACTAAACACGGTTCTTGACTAAACACCTACAGGTTTAGACTAAAAACACAGTTCAGTTACACCTACAGGTTTGGATAAAACACACACGGTTCTAGACTAAACACTTACATGCTTAGATTAAACACCTACAGACTTTAGACTTAATACACAGTTCTAGACTAAACACCTACAGGTTTAAACTAAACAAAGTTTTAAAATAAACACCTACAGTTCTAGACTAAACCCCTAAAGGATTAAAATAAACACATACAGTTCTAGACTAAACACACAGTTCTAGACTAAACACCTACAGGTTTAAACTAAACAAAGTTTTTAAATAAACACCCACAGTTCTAGACTACACACCTAAAGGTTTAAAAAAAAAAAAACACCTACAGTTCAAGACTAAACACACACACACAGTTCTAGAATAAACACCTACAGGTTTGAACTAAACATGGTTCTAGACTAAACCTACACAATTCTGGACTAAACACCTGCACATTTAGACTAAACACACAGTTCTAGACTATACACCTACAATTCTAGACTAAACACCTACAGGTTTAGACTAAACACCAACAGGTTTAAAGTTTAAACATGCACATGTTTAGATGAAACACAAAGGTTCAGAATAAACATACAGTTCTAGACTAAATATATACAGATTTAGACTAAACACCAGCAGTATGGGACTATAACCACAACAATCTAATTTTAGTTTAAACATGCATTCCTAGACTAAACACACACAGTTATAGACTACAAACACAAAGCTCTAGACTAAAGACATACATATCTAAATTAAATACATAGTCCTAGACTAAACACACACGCGTCTAGACTATCATTTACATGTAGTTCATGTCTAAAGTGAACAGATGCTTCTTACACATTGTACTGTAGACTGATCCTGCAGTTAGCGAACGATCTGTTGTAGATAACACTGTGATGACATGTTTTGCACACAGGCTTGAAACTGTTCCCTAATAAATCAATCATGAACGTGCAGGAAAGCGACTCACTGTAAACGCACACACTTGCATTTGCCAGGCCGCTTAATTCTCCGGCCTCATTAAAGACTATAATTAAGGACTACATTTAGCATTCGCATGCACGAGAGCTTTGATTACAAGGCGGTGCGTTAGCTCTGTCGCTAATGACGTGCTCCAAGGCAACCTCGCACCGCACAACGACATGAGATTAGCACGAGGGATGCGCGTCTGCACGCTCTCGTAGATTCAAGTAGCCAGGCGCAAAATGGACTAATTAGTTTTCCTGTCCTTTGTTTTTACACAAGAGGCTTCCTTTCCTCTGTTCAAAATGTTTTTTATTTAGCCGTAGCATTAACTTTGCCAACTCTCTCTTAAACATGGAGCATCGTTTTAATGTTGTTGTTTTTTGTTTTTTTTAAATCTGTTTGGGGACATGACCTTGTTATTGATTCATTTTGATTCACTCCTCAACTTGCAGGAGTAGTATTTTTTGATGCAATTTTTATTACGTAATCTATTTCCATGAACTTTTCCCGCTCTATGCTTATTTTATTTTTATTTATATTTCCACTTTTTTTCATTATTACTATTATTACGTTACATTTCCTCACCTAATTTTTGCACCTCATTCGTACGATGGTTCGAGCTGCAAGCCCTATAAATAAAGCTCCTTCTTATTATTACACTGCTGGCACTCAGAGAGCTCGACGGTGTTAGGGTTTGATCGGAAAGCCAGATTGAACCGATGCTCGCTCTCTTCGCACATTATTGCTGAGAGATACGCAGACTCTGGGGTAATTTGGAGGAAAGCGCTGGCCGTCTTCTCATGCACTCGGGAAGTGTTGCTGCTCCCCGTGTCTGTAGGTTTCTGAGGAGGAACGAGGTAGAGAGCAGATTTTATTATTTTTTTCCAGTTCTCATTTCAAGCCTCTCAGCCTCTGGGAGTCTTCACTTCAAAAGGTGAGGCCCATAGTCAGAGAACTCTCACAGCTTGGAGTTTTTATACAATAAAGTAGACGTGACACAAGAAATCCACTTTTTCTTTTAAAACCAAAAAGAAGAAGAAGGAGGCATTTTGTACTGTAAATCCTGCTATCGTTAAAAACCGACTAGGACAAAATTGGGGCGCGAGGTGTTCTTGATGAACCCAAAGACCCAAAGATTATCAGAAGGTGTGTTTGTGACCAAATGAAAAATAATCCTGTAATACTCCAGCCCTCCGCAGATGGCGGACAGATGGCCGAGCAAGCCGGAGCCGAGGCCCGAAGTCGCTGCTGGATCTCTCCCAGGTCTCACCTTATTCAGCCCACACATTTCACGCGCCTAGTCATCGACACTGAGCTGTCAGGGTGATGAAAGAAAACGTCCGGAAATGAGGCTTAGCGAGAACTTGAATTGGGAAGTTAATAATTCAAAAGTGTAACCGAGACTCCGCCTCTGCTTTATTGCAAACTCCACCCCCAGGCTGGAAATGTCTGAAGTAAAGTGGAACAATATGAAACATGTTTTTTTTTTTGGCAGACCTGGTGTAACTCAGCCGGGTTTGTAGAGCGTTTTTTTTTTTTTTACTAAACATTCACATTGGATGATTAAAACAAACTCTGGTGCTGTTGTTCTGTTAGTGTGGTTCACTTGAACAAGTGTGAACGCAGCCATCCGAAGCTCAGTGAGCACCAAGCTTAAAAATGTGGATCTCGGTCCGCTTCCAAACAAACTCTGTTTATGTTAAAACGCACGCCTGTACAACAGTCTCCATAGCTTGATTAAAGACAACGATCCCATTAACAATCCTATTCATGACAACTGTAATTTTTACGCAACTCATCAGTTAAAATTATGTTAAACTGTAAAGTTCTTTGTAATTAGGGGCGTGGCCGATTTAGTGCATTGCAGGTACCGCTAGCTGTCTGCTATGCATCACTTTAGCTAACTGAAATCGTTGTAGTTTAACTTCCCATAAGAAATGTAGGAGTAAACAACAGGACGATCTTTACGGTATGGATGATGAAGTTCAATTAAATGCAAACTGCGCTAACATACAAATTAATGTTTGTCACTTTAGCATTTTAGCTAAGCTAAAGTCAAGTTTAGCTTAGCTTAGCAATGCAGTTGCCATTGGCCCATTTATGGATGAACCAGGGTTTATGCGGATTCAGCTCCTGGAGCTTCAAAACCGTTGAAGTGCGGAACTCTGGTGCGGTTTGATTGAAATGTGAACGCATCATGGAACAAAGGTATGTAAACAAACCAACTCTGGACTGTCCCTGAGGATTTCACTGGTCGACCCTGTATCTGCAACATCTAATAAAGAGGAGTTCAGCATTTGGACGGACAAGGAGTGAGAAAATGTCTTAGCTACATCAGGCGCGTTAGTTAGCTCATTAGCTGAATGAGTTTCAAAAGCTGCCAAGATTTAAAAAGAAAAGAAATTAAATATCAAATGTCATTATAAATATAACACTGCTAAATTAAATGTTAAAATTAATAAGTAAACAAGGACATTTACTAGGGACAGCAGGGCTGCGACAACATACAACAGGTCTGATGAAATACCTTATATTTTTAAGCACTCTCGATATTGAACACAGCCCTGCTGCACTATCCTATGCTCTCGTACCTTCTGGTCAGACTCAGGAGAGAGGTATTAAAGGTGCTGCTTGAATTTTATTTTCATTTATTTATATTTCTGATGCATTTCAGAAAAGGGGCATACCGGGATGGTTTATTTAAAACTACAGACACTAAAACAGCATGTTTGGAAAAGGAGTGAAACAGAAATAAATTCATGACCTCGATGTTTTACATGAGCATTCTTTAAACTTTAAGCTGATCTTTATCCCAGTCTTTCACATGTTCTTCAAAAGTCTGATGTTGACCTCAAAAGCTTTTTTTCTATACTGATCTCAGAGTATCACGTTTCTCTACGGATGCATGTGCTTTGGTACCTGATGCCTACAGCTGTTTGTACAGATGTTCAGGGTACCTTAGAGTTAAACCTCACCCTTTCCATATTATTGTTTGGTAACATAAAGCAACACTTTTTTTTATCTGCTTATCATTTGTCTTGGATCGTGTAGAGGCGCCCGCTGTACTTCTACAAAAACAAGCTGACAAGAAGAAAGATACTAGCGCTTCAAATACCTCTCCCTATAGGCGCCGAGGATGGGATACAAAATCAGTCTTAAAAAAAAAAAAAAAAAGACCGACAATGGGCGGTGTATTATTTCAAGGGGACGGGATGTAATGGGACGTGTCATGCCACAAAAAAAATTTAAAAAGCATCAATGCTCCAGCGACTTTGCCCTTCCAGACTCCCAGACTGGCAGTTTCCATCAAGGACACACAGCTTTGCTCTGTCGCACTCATCACTTTAGTGAAGGCTTCATCCTGGAATAGTGATGTCGTGTTGATTTCCTCTCTCCGTCTCTCTCTCTCTCTCTGTCTGTCTGTCTGTTCAACCTTTCTAGGTCACAGGAAGCCCTTAAAGCAGTTTTATCTTAAGCCTCTTATCCTGTCCCCCTCCCCCCACCTCTTCTACCCCCATGATCAAGAGAGAAAAAGGAGAGCGATAGGGAGACTTTATAAACTTCCAAAAAGGTCCATCTGTCTGAGTCAGAGATAACAGCGGTCATGACACTCCCTGCTGAGGGCAACGATCTCTTCTCCTCCTCCTCCTACACACACACACACACAGTCTGCTTAGCCACTTACATGTTGCAAATCAAGTATTTATTTATTTATTATTATTATTATTAATATTATTATTATCAATACTTTCCTCGTTATTCGTGCGCCATAACGCTGCCGATATCTTGAATCTGATTCATTTTCGAATTAATCAATATCATGTTTTAAATGCAACTGCTTTGTCATGTGGGTGTACAAACCTTTGCATAATAAGCAGCTGACTTGACATCTAAAACATTTCACCCAATGTGATAAAAAGGTTTTTCACTTTTGCCGCCTCGATGAGAATGGTGCCCTGAAGTTTGATTCAGACATGATGAACTAGCTGCAGCGCTAAATCTGTTAGCGTGGCCCCGGAACATTTCTTCAGAGACACAGGGTCCCCGCAGCTCTTACTCCGAGACAAGTCATAGTTTGTGTTTGTTGGCTTCATCTCAACTCCTAAAGAGCGCTCGCCAAGCGCTACAGTGCTGCGTGCAGCTGCGCGGTGCTCCACTGATCCTCCGCTGATCCCTCGCCCGTAATGTTGATCAGAAAGCAGGAAGCGAGCGAGCCTGTTGTTTTAGTTGGCGTGATGCGGCGCTCCTGGTGCGGAACTGGGATGACTCCATCGATTCTGTCACGTTGATAAAGAGGCCTGGAGCGTGCCGAGCCTGACTCAGCATGTCGATGCGCTTCATCTGGAAGCTCCCCCGCGGACCCTCGCTCCGCTTCGCTAATAACAACTGAGGATTAAAAAAAAAGAAGCAGGAAAGAGAGCACTGGGAAACAAGGAGTGGTTGTTTAGAGGCTTGTAGAGTTGTGACTACAAAAACAACTACAAAAAGGAAACAAGACAAACTCAAGAAAAAGAAAAGAAAACAAATGAAAGGGATAATTGAGAAAGAAAAAGGAAAGTTAATATGAATATCTTAAAAATGGAAAAGAAATACATGCAAAAAAACAAGAAAAAAGAAAAAAAGAAGGAAAGAAAGGAAAAGAAAGAGAAAGAAAGAAAATAAACAAAATGGGTATAAAAAGTATAAAGAAAGAAAATTTAAATAAAAAAATTAACAGAATTAATAAAGGAATAAATAAAAAATACAAGATGACAGAAAGAAAGAAAAAACAAAAATGGGGATAAAAAGTATAAAGAATTCTAAAATAAATCTAAGAATTAAATTAAAAGATGAACAGGACTAAATAAAGACAAAATAAAAAATGAAAAAGTACTAAATAAAAAAAAAACAAAGAAAGAAACAAAGAAAGAAGGTGCATTAAAAATCTAAAAAAAATACTAATCGTAAAAAAAATAAGAAAAAGAATTTAAAACAACTAAAAAAGAAAAAATCTGACAAATAAGCTAAAGCGTAAAAAATAAGAAAAAAATAAAGTAAATAAGTAGAGACAAATAAAAACTAGAGAAACTTTACAAGTTACTAAAAGAAAGGAAGAAAGATTATGTAAAACATTATTTTTTACATTAAATAATGTAAAAATATAAGAAGGAAAAAGAATTAATGAGAATAAGATGTACAAAATAAGAGAAAAAAGACAAAGGAAAAACTATTTGATACATAAAGTTAAACAAGAAATGAAAAAAAGAAAGGTAAATAAATTAAAATAATGAAAGGAAAAAAAATATGAGAAGGAAAAAAGATGTTAAACTTTAGAGAAGATGTATAAACAAAATAAAATGAAAGAAGAGAGAAAGTGTACAAAGTAAGGTTAGAAAGAAAGTAAACTATGTGCACGTTAATGAAAGGGGAGGAGCTGTCAGTCGTTCTTGCTCATTGAAAATTAAACTTGCTTGGAATCATTTTTATTTAGAGAGCATATTTAATATTTTAAACAAAAAACGTGGTCACCAAATGTGGTTCTTGCATTAAACTAATATTTTGTGTCTTGTGACTTTGCTTAAAACCACACTCATGTTTGAGGGTACGAGTCAAAAAAAGTGCCAGCCTCTACACTCGGGAAAACGGATTCTGAGTCAGAAAACCAGGGCTTTAAAATGGACGAGGAAAAAAAAAGTGGCATGACTTTGTTGGAAACCAGAATAAATCATCATGAGCTTGTAGACTCAACACCACACACTGACCAAGTCCACACCAGGAACTGTTTATACGGCTTTTATTTAGAAATCACAAGATTTTAATCTAGGTATATGTGGAAGGGGTTTTGCCCTAGTGTAAACCACTTCAGGACAAACTGAGGATCAAAGTGGGTTAACCACATCTCAGGAATGCTGTTTAATATTCTGTCCGGAGTCTGATTCAACCCTACCACCAATCAGAAAAGGTGTCCAGCTTTCATGCTGGTCCTCTTCACAGGGGAGTGAAAAATGCAATCTTGGCCTATTCTTCCAGTCCAGTTCTGACCTCTCCAACTGAAAACCAGAGACCCAACATCGTTCTAAGTGGAGTAATAAGACACAGAGTGCCTCATGTGAAAGCACGACCTTGATGACACAATTGAAAGACTGATGACCGAGAGCCGAGCGATGAGGAAGGATGGAGAAGAAGTGTTTCCTTGGCTACTTTTTTTTTCTTCTTTTTTTTCTTCCTCTATGTAGGCAAGTCAGCATGAGTTCTTCCTCTCAGTAAGCCTGGGGATGTTATTTATTATATATTGGCTTTGGCCAGCCTGATGCAATTACCCAGTGACTGTGAAATAGTCCATTCCTCCTGTATGGTTGTTGTGAGCTGTGATTACATCACCGGTGTGTTTCTTCATGCACTCCTCAGTCACCATTTCGTTCCTGGCTCCAACCCTAGAGTGGGGCATAACACTCAGCTGAACCGTCATCCTACACGGCTGTTTTGGCTTTAATCACCTTTGCTGAAGGGAAATTCCAAGTTGCAAGATTAGCGATCGTTGTTCCTTGTTGTATTCTGGGCAAATCTTAGAGTGTGGGGGGGCTGAAGACTCTGCCATTACATCACTTGGTGCATAAATCTTGCAGCAGCACCAAAATTAGATCTGGTTGTGTCTGGTGTCTGTGATTACGCTGGCCCTTAAAGCGGAATGGATAGATGGTTGTCAAGGCCAAGAACAACATGATCCACAGGACTGTAATCAGAGCACCATGTAAACTTGAAGACTCTCCTGTGGGAGGAGAGCTGGTGGGCCATGTCTTACCAGTAATTACAAGTATTGCATGTTTCTCAGGGAGTAACGAGAGCACAGCTGTTCTGTCACTTCTCCAAGTTGCTTTTCTGAACACTTTTCCCTCCATTTAACCTTTGTGCCTGTGGCCGTCTGACAGGGGGAAAGAAAAAAAGCTGACCCACACACAAGTGTGTGTTAAGATTGCTCGTATGAGGCCACCAGCTGACAGCAGACATGGAGCAGCCACCGATGCTATCGCGCTGTCAGTCTGGTCCCGATCTTTATTTTTACTCTGACACTGATGAAAGAGGACCGCAAAGTTGCAACTAAGAAAGGCGGTCCAGGAAAGTCTGAAAGGGATATTTTCACCATGTTGGCCTGTCTTACTCTTACTTTCCTTGCTGAGGAAAACAAACTGACGTGACGCACAGGAGAAATCATAAACACACTAGCTCCTGACAGTTTAAGCTGACTAGGATAAGACGTGTCCTCATATAACTAACCTTATTCTTATGTAGTTGGCCTAAGTTTCTGTTGATTTGTTTTGCCAAGTATGCCTTGAAGGAAAATTTTTAATTAAACAGTTTTCTGAACAACGGAATCAACGGTTCACTTTGTTGTTGCTGTTGTTTTATCCAACAAAATCAAAATCATAGAAGCAGGGTAAATGGTAGCTTAGAAGGTGAAGTCTCCGAGTTACTGATTAAAAGGTTGGTAGTTCAAGACCCATTAGCTTCCGCTTGCCTTGAGCACGGCCTTTAACCCCGTCCACTCCAGGGGCAGAGAACCAATTTCACTGTGCACCAAAATAAAAGCTTAACTTAAAAATAACCAACATTACTGATAACGTAAGCATGAGGTAGCACTTTAGTCACCAGGTTCTGGGCGACAACAGCATTATCGAGAAATGAAATGCTAGCCTCGGACACGTTTCTAGCCACAAGCTCCAGGATCCCGAGTTACAATCCGTCTGTTTTGCTGAACTAAATGTTTAACTTGACTCCATGTTTTTACACTAACAAGCTTTAAGATACACTGAGAAACTGAAGTAGTAAATTAGTTAGCCTTCTGAACAATGTAAATGTAAATGTAGGCTAACTAAACCTTTAAAGCACTGCAAAACTGTTAAGTTGATGTTACACGCTAGACTCTGTACTAACTTTACTTGCAGATTAGCAACGCTTACCGTACAAGCTACTTTAAAAAAAATATATTTTTAAAAAAGTTTTTATTAAAGTGAAGGATAAAATATCAATTGCTTGGATTTGTTTTTTTTTTTTTTTGTACTTTTCTACAGGTGAGGATTAGGGCCACCATAATGTTCCTACTTACTTTTTTCCCCCTCAGAATAATGACTTTAAAATTACAAGTGTGGGAACCTGAAAGGAACCAGATTCAGTGAAAGTGATTTACTTATTAAAGTCGGTTCCTTATAGGCCAGAATTCTGAGGGGGAAAAAAAGGGGCTGATTTTTATTTTGCTTGCTGCTTAAACTGTAAACTCCTATGCCTCAGAAATACAAAAACTAATGTTTGTGACTTAACGTTCGCTAGCAGAAGTTATTGAATTTGAAAGCTCAATATTCCTACATATCGGTGCTAGTGCGAATCATTTAAACATTATTTACAGTATTGATATCCAATAACCCGGTGTTATGTGATTTCTAAAGCAGCAGTAAGTTTTAAAGTAATTTGTACAATGACTGAATTCTGTGCGTCTGTGATTTCGTCATTCCGTAGAACTCATAAAACTTGTAATAGTGAGTCCTAATGAGGATGGGTAAAAAAATACAAGCATTAAAAAAAAAAGTACAAACACTAAAAACAAAAGACTTTGGTACTATATAATTTTTTTTTGTTATAGAAATCGCTAGAAAATTTGAAAAATGGAAAATGCTCTTACCCTTGGGTTATTGAGACTCAGATGTTT
The DNA here is from genome assembly GCA_028570985.1 of Heterobranchus longifilis. NCBI lineage: Eukaryota > Metazoa > Chordata > Actinopteri > Siluriformes > Clariidae > Heterobranchus > Heterobranchus longifilis. The sequence goes on from JAOVVB010000043.1 coordinate 17,764,575, forward strand.
GCGCTGGACGTGTACAATATTTATCATTATTTAACATCCGAGTGCACAAATATTGGTTCATGATTTAAACTGTTTCTCCAACATTATTATTTATAAGCTAGTGAGTCGCATGACATGGCCAGATTTATTTATTTTTTTATCTTGGAGCAGTCTGCCCACTCATTCCCGGAATCCAAGACACCTTTAAGTGTCTAAATAAGCCTGGGGTAAACTGATAGGTCTGTCTGAAAGCATCAGAACCCACAAACAGGCTTGGGGAGGAAAAGCACTTTAAAAACAAATAGTGCAGAGCGCTGCGGATTTAACATTCCAAACGTTTACAAGAATCTTAGACGTAATAATGTAATTAATAAAAAAGTCAGAACTAAGGATTTCAGGTCCTGCCTAGTCTTCATTTTGATGATTATTATCATTATTAAATTTTTTTTAACTTCAGTAGCACTTCTCTGCTTTCATGCTTTTTCATCACAGTGGAGAGATGTAGCCTCTATATTTAGACGACTCGGGTCAACGTGATTAGCCTCACGCCGTCATGCTGATCTTCATCACCACGGAGGCTCTTGGCTTCACTTCAGGTGCGCAGATTAATATCAGCGACCTCACCTCCTTCTGCATACTTTGAATTCCACACTGCTGAAGTCAAGTTTTCATTCCGGTGCATTAACCAGGTCGGTTTCGTACACACATCCGAAGTGTAGAAAATTGTATAACCAAGTGGAGAGAGGGCTTTGATACTTTCACACACTCCATCTTTTGATTCCTTCTCCACCGTTTTTTCCTTCTCAGTCACAGGATGTGCATGCTGGCTGGACTCCAACGGAAAGGAAATCTATATTAACTGCATATACATAGACACAGTCGTGTGTTACTGCTGTTGTGAGGACCGAGAATTATTTCTCTGAAATAAATGAAAAAGAAGAAGTGTAACGCATTCCGTTATCGGAAAATAATCAATTCCTGACTAAAAGGTGTGATCCGACATGATGCAAAGTCGATTAGTTACCTGCCGTATCACCGCACACCCCGAACTCTTCATTTCCTTTTGTACCTCTGAGACGAATACATTTTTTTATTTAAATGTCTAATCATGTCCTCGCCATTTTATTATTTTTTTCATCACACACGCAGGTTTACCAAGAAACACGAAAAAAACTGAATAAAACACAATCCGTCCAATCAGGACAGAGATTTCAACATCTGTGAATGATGAATAGACGCAAATAAATAAACAAACGTGTAGATTTGCCTTTAATAATATTCTTTAATGTTCTTATTGAGTTGTAAAGACTGAAGGCACAGTAAGACCACATTTACCGAGTAGCCTTGAAGGACACAGAGGAAATGCTCGAAATGAGGCCTTGGAGCGATGTGAGCTAGGAGCTGAACAATCACACACACACACGCACACACACACATAGCCAAACAGAAGTGGTAGTAATGAAACAAACAGTTTG
>JAOVVB010000043.1:17776019-17787035 GCA_028570985.1 Heterobranchus longifilis
TCACGGTCCCAGGTTGGCAGTGGCTCTGTTTGGGCGCCACGGCAACAAGCCGGGGGAAAATAAGAAAGAAAAAAAAAAAGGAAAAAACAGCCGTGCTGAATTCACCCTCGTTAACACCGACAGATGTAGGGGAACACTGCAGGTCTCTTGTCCATTTTGGGAGTGTTTAAGAAGGTGCCTGGGGCATCGCAACCTCATAATAACCTCATTGCCAGGTGAAGGATGCGAGGCGCGCTAGATTAATGCCTCGATCGACGTGACCCTTGAGGCGCTTGCCTGAGCTATTCTCAGCCTCGTTGAGCAGATGGGCCTCGTTCTCCTCAACAGAGCAAGGAGTAATGTACTCAAATGCCCCCCCCCCCCCTCCTCCTCCTCCTCTTCAGCACCGCCACAGCACAAAAACGTCGTTCTGGCTACAAGAATATAATTCTCTGGTTACACTCTCACACACATACGTTTCACTCCTCAGCACAAACCTGCCCTGGCCCCCTTCTTCTCGCTCTAAACTACTCTGCTAATGCAGGGAAGCGAGATTGTTTTCCGACCGCTCGGCTAAAAATATCCCGGCCGCGGCGGCTGGCGAGGAGCAGAGCAACGGCTCCTGTGGTGGGGAAGAAAAAAAAAAAGAGAGAGAGAGAGGCAGCCACACTGCCGTACGTCAGAGTCAAACACCGACAGCTTAATATGGAAGCGGAGACGAGGTGACGGGCCGTCCGACAAATTCCAAGAACGTTCTTCAGAGGAGACTACTTCACCTCGAAAGAAAAAAAAAAAAGATAAATTTAAAAAATCGTAGGTTGCTTCAAAAGGCAATGAGGGCTCTCGCCAAACGAGGGATCGAATAAACCGTTCCTATTTTATTTTGTTTATACAGACAATTAGGTTTGACAGATCGAAATCTACAGGAGACGGTGTCTTTCTGTCAGGACAAAACAAAAAAACTAAAACTGACTCGCTGGACCTCGTCAAGTTTATTCAGTTTATCATAAATTTTAAAAAATTACAAAAATGTAAAAAATCCCAACCAATGTATGAATCACTTCCAATCACAATTGGCTCAAAGCCAATGATGAAAATAATAATAATAAAAACAATTTTAACCATAAATTTCAGCACCATTTCTGACGTAGAAACATTTCCACATGGTGTTTAGATTCGATCAGATCCTTTGAGCATTTTCGACTGTTTACTTCCAGGAGTTAACATGCTGTGTAAAAGGCTGTGCAACTTGTTTTGTTTATTGTTAAATCTTTTTTTTTTTCTCTCTTTTCCCTTGCTGGTTTTCTGCACTGTCCAGTAGGTGGCGGAATTGCAGCAAACTCAAATGAAGAAAAAGTCAGAAGATGATCTTGCAAAATGCGAGTATTTGTAGAAGAAGCATGTTCTTTTGTATGTTCGGCAAAATCTGTAGTATTTATTTATTTATTTATTTATTTTTGTTAAATGTTCCCCCCAATATTAAGATGAGATTTGTTGTTAACTTCTTTTTTTTTTTTTGGCATTGTTTGTCATTGTCGTCTCTGGAAGCTTCCGTCAGCAAAACAAACTTGTACGTGCAAACCTACTTGGGAATAAAGCTCTTTCTGATTCTTTTTTTTTTTTCACTTAAATTTTATTAGTGCTGTACTTTTAAACAACACAAAGCTGCGCAAAGAAAACTTGTGGAAATGTTTTATTAAATGTGAGGAAATGTGTACGAATCAAAATGATCAGATTGACCTTTTGTTATATTTTAGACAGTTTAACGTTTGTAGGTTTATGTAAATAAAACAATAGAAAGTAGACAATAAAAAGGACATACCTGCAGCACCAAAGGCTCCGGGTTGAACGCCAGCGTCATCAGTAGCTGCATCCTCTCTGTGTCCTTGAGATTCTTCAAAAGGAAGCTTCCGGAGTCTTTGGTCTCAGCATACCTCCTGACAACCCTATCGAGGAGTCTCTGCGAGGGGCAGTGCACCAAGTCCGACCAGCCTTCCACCACCTCTGGGGTCAGCAACCTGACATCCCCGTTGAGCCGGGCGAACTCTGTCTTGTACATGGCTTGGACGAGGTCGCAGCGAGGTTTCCCCGTCGCCCTCTTGCATATCTTCTGGTCGATCTCTGCGAGTTCTGCGTTGGAGCCCAGGCGTTTGAGAACCACCCTGCGCGTGCCCTCCCTGGGCTCGCCATACTGAGCAAAGTAAACGTTCTTCACGTTAAAGAAGTCCAGAAAGCGTAGCCGCCCCCACGTCTCGAAGGTCACCTGGCCGTTGGTGAACTTGCGGCACCAGCTGGTCCCGAAGCAGGCCGGGCACTTGTTGAGGCCGATGAAGCGGCGGTCGGTGAGCTCGTTCCTCTGGAAGGAAGCGAGCAGGTTGTGGGTGTTCATAAGGAAGACAACGAAGAGTGCCGCGATGAAGAGGAACTTGCCGCAGCGGTAGACGCGGGCGAGCTTCAGCGAAAGCAAGCGCAACATGCTGACTAGCAGCGGCACGAGGAGGAGGAGGAGGATGCGCTCGGTTCAGTCTTCCTCAATGCCACAAACGTTCCAAACTTCTTCTGGTCACATGCTTCATCGTCAACGCTCGTCACCTATAACGATCCATGCTCGCGGCGAGGCCGTTGATTCACACCGTCAGCCTTGAGAAACCCCGCCCCCATGTCTGAAGATCAAGACTAAACTGAGACTAAGACTTCAGCACTGGGCATCCTTCTCAGGAGTCACCTTCACCTGAAAAAGAAAAGAAATCTTGTTTAAGACTAAACAAATTCACAGACGACATTAGACCGGGCAGCTTCAAGGTTTTATTATTTGCACTAATTGCTATTCCACACAATTGCTGGTGCAGGGGGAGCAGAGAATAAGAGTGTTTTGACACTCGAAGGGGGCCTACCAAAAAAGAAAAAAAAAAAAAAAGAGAGATTAGTCGGTATTTGTTGCGAAAATCTGAACCGACTGAATCTAAAAGTTTTAAAATATAGTACAGTGAGTCCCCTACATATGAACATTCAAGTTACGGACTTTCAAAGATACGAACATGCATTCATTTGATCAAGTCCGGCGTACATTGCGCATCCCAGGATGTCTGAAAGCAAGTGGGAAAAAAAAAAAAAAAAAGATAAGCGCCGAGGGATAACAATGTGGACGAAAGAGAAAATAATAGAGTAGAATAATTGGAGCGAGGTGAAAAGATGGCAGATGTCGCTCGTTTTTTGAGCGTGAATCGCTCGAAAGAATTCTAAAGAACAAGGACAAGATCCTTGTGTGTATAGCCAGTTGTGTTAGTATCCTGTTTGTTGGACTTATGAACAAATCCGACTCACAAACAACCTCTCGGAACGGAACTGGTTCGTATGTTGAGGACTCATTGTATCTGTGTAAATAATATGGAGTTCAAGTGCAGCAGAGTTAAGGTGAGATTTAGTACCAGGGCTGCACAATTAATTAAGGAGAAAAGAAAAATTAATAAATAAATCACAATCTCGATTCATACACACATCACGTTTCTAAATGACGGCGATTCACTTAAATGAACTTATTTACTTGACAACAGTTCCAGATTGCTGCATCAGTCACACGAATTTGCTAAATTACACACACAGTGCAACACAACATAACACTGTTAATTCACCAATCAGGCCAGAGATTAGTAAATGATTGAGCCATATAACTCCGTCACTTCTCATGTCTTTCCACGACACGGTGTGGAATGTAGTTATCATTATAATATTAACTCTCAACGTTTTACGTAACTTTAGCATAGATTAGACATCTTTTTTCTCCTGCACCACACACAGATCATAATCTCCACACTGATACTACACTATTAGAAGCTCCGTCCTAAACTTTGTGAAAGTGTAACAAGTCGATCAAAGTTGTGCTGCAATTAAAAAAGTTTGTTCCTCCATCGAATTTTTAAAACGCGCCAGCTTTTTCATCCGCGTCTGAAACGAACGCAATCCGGGCTGAGTCGGCGCGATACCGAGCCCGTGCTCATCTCACCCGTGTGATCCGCCGATATTAATTTTAATTGCAAAGCATAATTGGGGAGATAAAAAAAAAAAGTCTGCCAGGAGCAGCGAATTAGATAAGACTGGTCAGTAGCGTACGTACGTATCTCGCTCTTGTCCTCCGGTGACGAGGAAATTTAATTAGTCCTTAAAATGATGGGGAAAAAGATCTTTTGTCACCACAAAGAGAGTGTACACATCTACCAATTAGTCCTGAGACACTCCAGCTGAACGAGTGACTTTCTAATTGCTTTCACTCCACCACGAGCTATTGATTTAAAAAAAAAAAAAAAGTGTCATCGGTTGTCCTATTAAAATAAAGTATATCATCAGTCAGTTTTCCAGTATCTAATGTAAAGTCTTATAAATATGGACGATATAGTCGCACTGAGACTCAGAAAAGACGGCTCGTTTGAGCTCACTACTCTAAAATGGTGCAAAAAAATAAAAAAACAAACAAAGAACAAAAACATCTACTGAGTAGCTTCAAGCTGACAAATAACGGCTAATTAAAGAAAGCACTTGTTCCAACCATAGTGAGCAGGAAAGCATCTCAGGATGACCGACACTATGGAAAAACTGCACCGGTAAGGACAGTTTGGTCACAATTACAGTGCAAACGTCAATGCTAGTCACATGACTAATCAATGTGTTAGCTATTCCCGAGTGATAAAAAGTGTAGTGTGTCAAAGTTACCGTAAGGTCACAAACAGACGGGTAAGCATTTGACTGCATATCATACTGCGTACAGTTGTGTAAGTGACAAATAAAAATTTTAATTTTGAATTCTCAAGATTATTAACATTTTATACATTCACATACACACTGAAAATATTGTATATAATTGTAAATAATGGTATCTGGTGCAGTGCAGTGTCTATGTTTTGTACAATACACGTGAGCTACTTCCACGATTTGTTCGCATCTATGAATGTTTGTAGAACCGTTCGTATCTCCAGAAATCCATAACTCAGGGAATGTTTGTAAGTCAGGGTGTTGTTTGCAAGTTGTTGTTTATTTTTTAATTTTTTTCATAATACTGTGATCTGGCAACCCTGGAGAACAGACCTTGCGAGTGAGCTTGCAAGAGAGAGTTCGGACAAGCGGAAAATATAGTTTGTGAAATTGGCTAAAAAATGGCAAAAATATATAATGGACAAAAAATAAATAAATAAATAAAAATACATTGGAGGTAAAACTGTATTTCACCTTAGGATAGTTACACGTCAGAACTAATCCTCAGTTCATGTGTTAGCCCAAACCGAAATTATCAATTCAATTCAAATCAAATCAATCAATAGTGCTAATGTTTATTGTCAGATTTGTCTCAAAGTAGCTAGACGTTTGAGAGCATTAAAAACTCCTACGAGTATTTAATATGCATTGGAATTGCTGTGTAACGTGTTGATGGTTCAATCTTTGCTGCCACACTCCGGTCCAGTAGGTGGCGGTATTGCACTCATAGCAGCTCATAAAATGTAATAAAATTAAATGAGTGATACTCACGCAAGCGGGTTGCATTTTCTGCAAATATATTTTTTTAAATAATCGGCAAGTTTAATATTTAAAACTAATTCACCAAAAAAAAAAAAAAGTGAGAATAAATGATTGTTGAGATTGCACAAGCGATTAAATCGTTACAGCTTTACACACAGATCACGGATCGACTACAGTCTGTTACACAAACGGCCATTATGTTTTTTTTATTTCTGTTTGTTCTTTTAAACCGTTTGGGTTTTATTAACTTGTCTTGCATCATTCATTCCTTGGGATGTTTTCAGTTATAAAAATGTGCCTTGTGTTACCGTTAATATTTAGAAACGAATCTGTTACCGATTCAAATTTAAATTTTATTTGTCACAAACAGTCACATGGATATGATGCATATGATATGCAGTTAAACACTTGTATGACCGTTGATGACCTATATGGAAAAACATTTAGTTTTTTAGTTGAGTAAAACGTGTGAAATTTGCAACCCTGTGTGAAATTTGAACGTATGCACGAAAACATTAAAAAGCTTACGTACATAGGCAAGGAGGAGGAGACTAATTCGTATCTGCTGTGTGTGTGTGTGTGTGTGTGTGTGTGTGTGTGTGTGTGTGTGATTGTTGTCCGGGCAGCATAATGCCTCTGTGATCAAACGTTATCGACCGCGGCACTCAATAACCGCAGCAGCTGCAGCGGTTTTGCATTTCCAGGTCCAGCGCGAGACAGTGAATAGGCTCAGCCACTTACAAGGCTGTGAAGATAGATAGACATAGACACACACACACACACAGAAAGCAGGTACGAATTAGTCTTCTCCTCCTCCATACTCTAGTTCTTTTCCAGGTGCCCTGGGGGATTTAAGCCGAGAAGCGGGCATTAAACCTTCACCGTACACTACATTACAATTAGCGAGGATTAGCTCGCAGCTCGAGTCCTTTTATATCTACAATATCATATAAAACTAGTGACATTCCAATGGCACTGTTGACTTTTCTGCTCCTCCTACAATTGATTATTTGAATAATAATAATAATAATAATAATAATAATAATAATATCACACCGACACAAGTGTTTGAGCGTCAGCCTCCTACACCACGTCCTTGTTTTTACTTAACAGAGTGTAAAAGAACCTACACAAGGACACGGTAGAACTAATAACCTCGACAGTGATTATCTGTGTGCTCAATTACAAATTAACAACAAAACAAGAAGTCAACAAAAATACACTGTATTTCTCGCTTAGATGAGGTAACGGCATGGAAAAAAAATTATCACATGTATTAGCATAACACTCTCCTCATTTAAAGGGAGCGAAGAAGACAAGTTTCATTATTTTTTCATAACTGCGTACGTACGCAGACAAAATTTTTTTTCCTGCGTAATAAATTTAGAAGGCGCCAAGCCAGGCCTTATTGCTTACCTTCATCTCGGAGAGTTTTTTATTTGTTTTTTTATTAAAGTGTTGTTCTGGACGATCCTGAGCGACTGACTAACTGAGTACGAAAAACACCGTAAATAACAACCTCGTGCTAATTCATCATCCATGTGCTTTTTTATTTCTTTCTCTTTTTTTTATTGTTAAGAAAATTAAAAAGTCCTGAACAAAATGTTACTCAGAATGCCTGAAGGGTGGAAAGTGAAGAAGTGGAAGTGCCGCGCTAACTTTATCAGACTGTAAGGTGTACATACATACGGAGCTCAATTTTTGATTTCACGTTTTTGTTCAGAGTTTAAGGTTCAGAGTTGATGGATTTCCTTTTGAAGCGCTCCGACGGCGTCCGATAAAGGCCACGTCCCCTTTACTGAATCGAAACAAGCATGAAAGTGTGCTGTAGATAAGAAAAGTGAAACGTGAGGTGAAGGTAAATTTTATTCCAAAGACTTTTCCCCCCTCACGTTAGCAATTACAAACCATCACACACTTTTTTTTCCCTCTGCGCAAACCTTTAAACAGAAATTTCGTCTTTCGTGCACGGCTGAGGGACAAATGCTGGTCCTTTTGCTATTTGATAAACAGAAGTAAAAAGTAGAAGTTTGGCTATAGAAGTTTCACCAGAACAGTACGTGATGCTGTGATACGTATTAACACTGCGGTAAACGTCACGGTTTTGTTTCTCTCTCTCTCTCTCTCTCTCTCTGTCTCGGACGCAGGGTTCACTTGTAAGTCAGGACGAATCTGAAAGCCAAATGAACTAATGTAAATCTTTGGCATGGAGACTGAATTCCGACTCTGCAGCGTGTTTGGATTTCCGAAAAGGAGGGGCGGACGGAGGTGGGAGGTAGGAGGTGTCGTGGGGGTGAGAATCCAGAGCTCCTTCCGACAGGCGCCGCTTATGCAAACAAGACGCAAACGTGTGTACGTGCCTCACGCCATGCTGACTGACGCGACGCAGGAGGGAAAACTGAGACGCGCCTGAAAAAGGAGCGGAGTCTCTGCCGTGTTTCCATAAATCAAACCTCTGGGTTGTGGCTAACGACTGCCAGGGCTTTTGTAGGATGATTAAAGGAGCGAAGCAAAAATAATTGCTGTGAACGGAGTGGAACGCTTTAGTCCTGGTTTATGAATATGGAAAGGATGCTAATTAGTAAGGGTAGTTGTATAGATGTGTTTTTAACTTCAGCTTTAAAATGAATTAATACGGCGTACGCGACATAACTCGAACTCAACCTAACCTAGCTGCGTACTTTTACTGTTATCACTTCATCGTCGATTTTATCACTTGTGCGCGGACATGTCGTTCTCCTACAACCTGAGCTTTAAAATAAAAAAATATAATAAAAAATAAATAAAATGAACAATGTTTTCAAAAGAAACCTACAATAAACACTTGCAGCTCTTTTCCAAAACAACAACAAAAAAAATCCCCAGGGAAGAGGCATGTCAATCAAGCATGCTAATTTAAATATTAACCCACGCCCAGGTCTAGAAGCTTTGTCAGATGTGGTGTGCGTTGCCACAAGAGCTTATGGGTCGTAAACCTAAAACAATGAAGAACTTTAAGTGCCGTGCTTCCGCCTTTTGTAAAGTCAAATCTTTAAGCGTACAGTATGTACACAGACCAAAGACAAAAGAAAATAAAGAGCCTTTATTGCTGCTCATTCAGCGTGCGCAGCTGCGCAAACACGGCTTCAATAAACATGCGTGACTTTGTCAAACGGCGAAAGTGATCGTGTTCAGAGATCATTTTGCTCGTATTGTTGTCTTTTTTCACCTCGTCTTCATTATGCGATTCGTGACTGGAGGTTCTGACTCCTGAATTTTGACAAACCCACCGAACACTTCGCCTGCGTAGAGGATTTGAGTAAAACTGAAAATTCAACTAACTGATTATGTGACTCAAATGACTCGACTCACTTAAATAACTGGAACTTGGCTCTTGAAAGATTTACAACGGATTCTTTTTCCTGGGAAAAGTCTACCATCCTGACATTTAACATCATGGTATACAGTATAACATTCTGACATACAGTGCATCATCCTGACATACAGTAAAACGTCCTGATATTTAATGTCCTGACATACAGTAGTTCGTCCTGACATACAGTTTTTCGTTCTGACATTTAGAATAATGTCCTGATATTTAACATTCTGACATACAATATAACATCCTGACATACAGTATAACGTCCTGATATTTAACATCTTGACCTACAGTATAACATCCTTATATACGGTATGTTATTAGTTTTTCGTCTGCTCCTATCGAGGTGGTCCGCTGTGGCGACCCCTGTTCTGCACAACTTTGCACAGGTTTTACGCCCAGTGCCCTTTGTGACACAACCCTCACATTTTATCTGTGTTTGGGACTGTCCTGATATATAGTTTAATGTCCTGACATTAAACTATATGAGTCCTGAGACACAGTCTAGCGTCCTAAGACACAGTATAGTGTCCTGATATTTAACGTCTTGAGATACAGTATAACGTCCTGATATTAAACGCCCTGATATACAACGTCCTGATGTACAGTATAACATCCTGATATTTAACATTCTGAGACACAATCTAACCCTTTGTATACCTTTGTATGTGACGCAACTCTTACATTTTATCTGTGTTTGAGACTGTCCTAATGTACAGTATAACGTCCTGTCCAACAGTATAACATCCTGATATTTAATGTCCTGATATACAGTATAATGTTCTGATAAACAATGTCCTGATATACAGTATAATGTCCTGATATACGGTATATTATTAGTTTTTCGTCTGCTCCTATCGAGGTGGTCCGCTGTGGCGACCCCTGTTCTGCACAACTTGGTTTTATGCCCAGTGCCCTTTGTGACGCAACCCTCACATTTTATCTGTGTTTGGGACTGTCCTGATAAACAGTTTAACGTCCTGACATTTAATGTTCTGAGACACTGTACAGCGTCCTGCCATTTAACGTCCTTAGACACTGTACAGCGTCCTGCCATTTAACGTCTTGAGACACAGTACAACGTCCTGACATTTAACATCCTGAGAAACTGTACAATGTCCTGAGACACAGTACAACGTCCTGAGACACTGTACAGCGTCATGACATTTAACGTCCTGAGAAACTGTACAATGTCCTGAGACACAGTCCAGCGCCCTGAGTCACAGTTCAGCGCCCTGAGTCACAGTCCAGCGTCCTGACATTTAACGCCCTGAGCCACAGTCCAGCGCCCTGAGCCACAGTCCAGCGCCCTGAGCCACTTAACGTCTCTATATGTAACATCCTGATATGCAGTATAATGTCTTGATATACAATAAAAAAAAGTTTTAAAACACTTCAGGGGCCAAAAAATTTTGAACTCGAATCAGATTCAAGGTTCAAATGTTCAGGACAGGATAAGGAAACAGTATAACGTCCTGATATTAAATGCCCTGATATACAACGTCCTGATGTACAGTATGACATCCTGATATTTACCATCCTGAGACACAGTCTAACCCTTTGTATACCTTTGTATGTGACGCAACTCTCACATTTTATCTGTGTTTGGGACTGTCCTAATGTACAGTATAACGTCCTGTCCAACAGTATTACATCCTGATATTTAATGTCCTGATATACAGTATAATGTCCTGATTTACGGTATGTCATTAGTTTTTCGTCTGCTCCTATCGAGGTGGTCTGCTGTGGCGACCCTTGTTCTGCACAACTTGGTTTTATGCCCAATGCCCTTTGTGACGCAACCCTCACATTTTATCTGTGTTTGGGACTGTCCTGATAAACAGTTTAATGTCCTGACATTTAATGTCCTGAGACACAGTACAGCGTCCTGATATACAGTATAACGTCCTGACATTTAATGTCCTGAGACACAGTACAGCGTCCTGATATACAGTATAACGTCCTGATATTTAACGTCCTGATATTTAACATCTTGACCTACAGTATAACATCCTGATATACAGTATGTTATTAGTTTTTCGTCTGCTCCTATCGAGGTGGTCCGCTGTGGCGACCCCTGTTCTGCACAACTTGGCACAGGTTTTACGCCCAGTGCCCTTTGTGACACAACCCTCACATTTTATCTGTGTTTGGGACTGTCCTGATATATA
>JAOVVB010000043.1:17847691-17867784 GCA_028570985.1 Heterobranchus longifilis
TGTGTGTGTGTGTGTGTATATATATATAATTTTACACACTTCAGGAAAATAAATTAATATAAATATTTCTACTTCTATAAATATTTTAATACTAAATGTATAATTTATTGCTTAACCTTACATATTGATATATATGATAATATTATTCATAATATAGACCTGCATTATTATACCTGTATATATAATAAAATATAATATAAATTAGATATAATGAGGAACAGCAATGAAACATAATTTTCTCACAATAGTTGTGCTTTATTCCTTTTATTCCACAGCAATTTATTGGCTGCCGAGAATTATTTTTATTTTTGTTTTGTTTTGTTGTGTGTTTTATTTTTTATTTCTATCCAGTCTTGGTTGAACCTCAACACCCATGTCACAGACGGGAACGGGCTCTTCTTCTTTTACTTCCTCAATCTCGTCCTCGACTCTGACCAGTAAAACCATGACCTCATAGAAAAAAATCATCTCTACACCACGGTGCTACCGTAACCATGCTTCGCTGTGGGAAAGGTGTCCTCAGGATGTTGGTTTTCTGCTTTCTGCCAAGGCCAGGAAGGTGGATTTGCACCCCCCAGAACATTTTTCCACATGTTTCCACATGAGTCTCTGAACGATATATATATTTTTTTAAACATTGGCTTTCTCCTCTTGAAAAAGCACATGTTTGTAAACCGTGTGCAGGACACACTCCTATCTGAGCTGGAGATTTCTCTGCAGTGCCTTTAGACTTACTCTCGGCCTCATGTTGCTTCCCTGAATAGCTGTCCTCTGAATTTTGGTGCTGCCTCCTCTAGGCAGAATCATGGTTGTTTGACATTCTTTCCATTTTTTTAATAATACTGCTCTGTGGGATGTTCAGAGCTTGGGTTGATATCTAACTATCACGATGTTCAGATTTTATTTCTAACAAACTCTACTTCTAAGCCGTTCTTTCAAAAACAGGCACATTTTCTGTCTATTGAGGTTGTTTGACATTTTAAAGGGGGTAAATATTTATGCTCTTACTGTATATATGCTCAGCACATTAGCATGCGATTTGATACGCCATGTTTGGCGATGTCCCATTAAGCCCAATTAAATGGGACCGCTGCACTGAAGCAAGGCGGTGATTACAAAATGGAGTTCGGATTCGTTCAACAAACAGTTTCACGACTAATGAAGCAAAATGATGAGATTTACAAGAAATCAGGTGGAGAAAAAGTAAAAAATCAAGCAAAGAAAACAGCAACTTACCAAAATGTTAGAATGTTATTGCAGTCTCTCAGGCACAGATGGAGCACAAGCAGGAGCAAAATGAATCTCTTAAATATTTGCTAACAGAGCAGATGTTTGTAGGTGGACCTGGAATAGATTAGAGGATAAACATGAATTTGGATAAGAAAGTAAGTAAAGTTACACTAAAGTCATTTTAATGATTAAACATAACCCCAGATCAGGTAAGGTCATCCTAATTTGTGCTGATCTAACGTTTGGATTTTCCAGCGCATATGGAGAGGACAGACAACAGGGGGCGCTGTGTGACCAAAATCCAGCAATGCGTTTAATAACAGTCAGCAAAAAGTAATAAAAAAATAGTGAGAGTAATGGATCATCATCTGGATCATTAAAGATTAATTTTGTGTATGTTCAGTGTCAGTAGGGTTTACCTCCAAGTATAAGTTACAGGGATTTTTTTTTTTGAGGGTCAAGGGATTTAGTGCACAAACTTTCGCTAACTTTTAAAGAGCTAGGTGAGCGATTTGAGTGGTTTACGGCTTGGAGGTTTGGGCGAGCCTGATGGATTTAGGACGTGATCCTGGTTGTGGTTGAGCTGAGGTAATGAGGGTTTGGCCAGTAGTTACTGATGAGGCGTTTGGTATGCAAACTTGTATAGAAAACGTAGCTTAGATAAAGAGGTGTGAGACATAAACCATGTTGTGTTAGTTGACATTGAGAGAGTTTGGGACACATCCAAGAAACGAAATTGAGGAATTTGGGACGGACTTACCAGGTGAGGTTGAGAGATTTCAGACAGAAAGATGCTAAAGGGATTAGGGCGCAAACTGAGGTTGAGGCATTTTTTGATGAGAGTTGAAAAGTTGAGAGCTTGAGAGATTTATGATACGTCTATTTTGGTTAAAGGGGTCAACATTCTGTGAGGAACCACAAGATATGGTTTGAGGTCCAGCGAGTGAGGTTTGAAGGTACAAGGAGCAAAAAAAGAAAAAGGTAAGGTGGAAGGTTGAGGGGTTTGGGATACACCCATGAGGTAAGGTTAAGGTGTTAAGGTTAGTTTATTAGATGAATCCAGGAGGTCTAGGAAACAAGCAGCTTTTGAGGTTGAGGGTCATTTTAGTCTATAAACCCGCTCTTTTAGGTAAAACAAATACCGTAGACAACGTAGACTTGTAGGCTATTGGCTGTTGATACCTTGTAAAGGTAAAAATACCTTGAACGTTTACTGAGAGAATGGAATTCATTAGCTACTCATCTTGAGTAACTGCTTTCATGTGTTATAATGTTTCTGGCATAGACGACAAAGAAAATATTTTTTCGCAAAACTTCGCCATGATAAAAGTTTTTGTTTCGTCCATATTGTTGCTATTTTAATCGCCTCATGTAGCTATGTCATTCACCTTCGGTGTACCTTTCATGTGTTATAACATTACTGTCTCGTATAGGAGAGAAAATATTCTGTCGCAAAACTTTAACATGATAATACGCACGAGTGCTTCATCCTGGCAAATGTAAGGAAAAAAATGATTGACATGGCAATGAGGAGAGAGAGAGAGAGAGAGAAAGAGAGGCAGAGAGATACAAATATGTAGTCTATAATGCTGGCATTTAAATCGCAGGTAAAGGTGGGAGTGTGGGCGGTGCTAACATCTTTATGTCTCCATTCTATTTGCCTCGTGTAGCTACCTTCAGTGTACCTTTCACATGTTATAACATTACTGCTGTATACGACAATGAAAATATTTTGTTTGCAAAACATTAACATGACAAAAAATTACCACCCTGACATATGAAAGGGAAAAATGATTGAGATGACATTGAGGATAAAGAGAGAGAGAGAGAGAGAGAGAGAGAGAGAGAGATGAAATACATAGTGCATGCTGTTGGTATTTTAACTGCAGGTAAAGGTGGGAGTGTGGGCGGAGCTAACGACTTTATGCCTTCGTTTTATTTGCCTCGTGTAGCTACGTCTTGTGTAACTTTGGTGCTTTCATGTGTTATAATGTTTCTGTCATATAAGACAAAGAAAATATTCTGTCACAAAACTTTACATGCAACATGAAAAAAATTACCATCCTGATATGTGAAAGTGAAAAATGATTGACATGACATTGAGGAGAGAGAGAGAGAGAGAGAGAGAGAGAGAGTGAGAGAGATACATAGTCTATAATGTTGGCATTTAAATTGCAGGTAAAGGTGGGAGTGTGGGTGGAGCTAATGACTTTATGTCTTCGTTCTAGTCGTCTTGTGTAGCTGCCTTCGGTGACGTGTTACAACGCTACTGTTGTATGTGACAACGAAAATATTCTGTCGCAAAACTTTAACATGAAAAACTTTAAACGGAGAAAAAAAATTACCATCCTGACATATGAAAGGGAAAAAATGATTGACATGACACTGAGATAAAGAGACATTGAGGAGAGAGAGAGAGAGAGAGAGAGAGACAAATACGTAGTCTAAAATGTTGATATTTAAATCGCAGGTAAAGGTGGGCGTGTGGGCGGAGCTAACGTCTCCTCCTTCTTATCAGCCCCCCACCCCCCCCCCCGCCATCTCTCCCGCGCTTTCAGCTGATTGGTGGCTCGCGCACGGGTTTAGCCCCGCCCCCTGGACCGTCCGCAGAGAAGCAACAGCTTCTTTGATCGCGAGGATGCCGAACACGTAGCAGCGGCGAGGCGCTACATTGTAACAGCTGTGCGCGCGCGCGGGGAGAGAGAGAGAGAGAGAGACACAGAGAGAGACAGAGAGGGAGACAGAGAGACAGAGGGATGGGATGCTTTGCGGAATACTGGGCTTGAGACAGCGGGAGGGATTTGGGATGTAGCGCGGAGACGTAGAGATGGATGTGTCAGTCAGTTACAGCTGATTCTCTTGTCCCTTCCAGTCAAACTGTGGTTGTGTTTTTATTTTTGTGTGTTTCTTTTGTTCCCGCTCTGGTGATGGTTTAGTCTGAATTGTGCTTCATGTTGGAAGCTTCATGATGGATTATTTGCTGGTTTTGTGCAGCCTTTTGCTGCCTGTGGTGTCTGCTGTTGAAGGTAAGTCCCTTTGTTCGTTTTTTTTTTTTTTTTTTAGAAAAGAGAAAAGTGCCCTTTTCCTCTTTTTTTGTATGTATATGTGTGTGTGTTTGTTTTTTTATGAGAAAGTCAGCTTTTTACATTCGCAGCTTGTATCGGAATGTCCTTATGAAAGCAGAGCACGAGACGAACCTCAGTGTTGTGTGTGTTTGTGCAGGAATTATGACTTTCATAAGGGGAGAATAAATTCAGCCCAGCTTTGCTGAAATGCTCAAAAACATCCCCAAGGTGTGGGCTTTAGGGAAAACGGGGGTCCCGTCGGCTGTGTGTGTGTGTGTGTGTTTACACACTTTTGGTTCCCTCTCACTGTAGCACAATAGGATCTCTGTGCAATGCAGTGATTACATGTTTTTTGGGGTGTTCAATGCCTTGGCTTTGTTCCATACCCAGACCAGACCCATTTGCACCTCACACCTCACACACACACACACACACATACACAAGGCATGGGTGTATGTACATGTGTACATGTTGAATGCACGACTAACAGGTCAAGTCTCGTGCCAGGAGCAGGACGGCACACCTTTTCAGGTCAGGACGTTGCGCCGCCGTGGGCGTCTGATCGGTCGGACTGAGGAAGGAGAAAGAAGAGCAGTTCGGCTTGGATGGAGTGACGCGTCTGATGGTGTGAAACACAGACACACACACAGAAGGCACAGGACAAGGTGTGCATCCTCGCTCCATGGTGCCTTTTAGAGAGGGCGTAAAAAAAATAAAAAAAAGTCACACACCTTCCCTGTGGCTCCCCTTCCTGTCTTGAGGTGCGGCGTATAATTTGTAACGAGAACGAACACACAAACACACGGTGGCTGCGTCTCGATCGTTGGCGCCTTCTCGCTCGTCTCACCTCAGGCTCGTGCTGGCTCGATTCCTCATCAGTTTCGGTGTCAGCGGGCAGAGCTCAATCGATGCTGAGCGTTCGTATGTGTGTGTGTGTGTGTGTGTGTGAGAGAGAGAGAGAAAGAGATACTCAGAGGCCAGGCTGTCACACCAGTTTTCTAACAGAGCACATTAGTTATACATCCCATGGAGGTCAAGTGGGCACCGTTTCCACTGTGACAGGAGAGAAAGTGTGAAACGGCTTCGCTCGGTCCCCCGAGTCGACTCGGCCCATCTGTCAGAAGCGTCCAAGTCAAGGGGCCGTCTGAAAATAACATTCTGTACAGATATCATGCATGGAGGTGTCTTAAGTCCTCATGGCGCAACTTCGTTTAGCCTGTAATGCTCGTTAGGAACACCTGTGTTCTGTAGAGAAAAAAAAGGAGACATTTAATGGACATTTATGGGAGGAGTTTCCAGCATCGGTTCCTTTTTTTCTTTTTTCTTCACAACAGTATAAGTCAATTTTATTTGTCCAATTAAATAGGCAAATAAGGCTGGTGGTCACGTCATGTAACGTTTTATTTCCTGATGAAATAAAGTGTTTTTTTGGGGGGTTTTTTTTGCATTAACTACAGTTATATAAACACATCCTGTAGATTGTCTCCACGGTTGTACAAGTGCTGTAGAGTGATGTAAGACCCCAATATCCAGCCAATCAGAATGAGGAGGTGTCTCTAAACTCTAGTCTCTAGTCTTTATGTGCTACTTACCCTTGTTGTGTTTGTTTAGATATTGCTTGGGTTAGAAACTAGATTAAACTATTAGAAAATTATCTTTAGCTAGCTTCAATCAAACAGTATTTCAGTTTCCTTTTTGACACATTTTTTAAAATTATTTGTCAGTTATTACAATTTTAAAATACTATCTAAGTCTCAGGTTTCTGTGAGATGATTTTTTTTTGTTTTTGGTGTAAAATACGTCAAAGAATGAACCCTTATAATTCAAGCTGTACTGCAACACAGGATCAGTAAACAGCTGCTTATACAGAAGTCCTGCTGGTGTGTGTCGATTTGGGTTTATGTCAGGCAGAGCCAAAGTTATAATTACTTTTAAAACTTTTTTTTTTACCCGGAATATGGGAATGATGTCTCAAAAATATCGAACTCACCAAATGCTCGTATTATTATTATTATTATTGGTCTCAGAAACAACCTTAAAACTTGTGACTATAGTTGGTTCAAAACAAATTAAATTCATATTATTGATTGCATTGTACTGAACAAAAAAGACATGCCACTCCATATTACACAAATCTGACCCTGTACATGTTTATTAAAACACAGCAATGCAAAAAATGGCTCTGGGTTTTAAGGTCTACAGAAGAAAATAAATCAAATTCAAGACTCTGATGTGTTTTTTGAGTCATTAAAAAAATGATAGTCTCCAGTCTTATTTGCCTGCTTGCCCTTGTTGCGTTTGTTTAGATATTGCTTGGATTAGAAGCTAGCTTTAGCTAGCTTCAATCAAACAGTTTTTCAGTTTCCTTTTTAACGCATTTATTAGTCTAGTGTCATATCTCAAGCTCTAGCTAATATATATCTTAGAGATCTATTTAATATATAACTTACAGCTTTAGCCAATATATAACTTACAGCTCTAGCTAATATATAATCTACAGGTCTAGCTAATATATAACTTACAGCTCTAGCTAATGTATAACATACAGCACTAGCTAAAATGTAACCTACAGCTCTAGCTAATATATAACTCAGCTAATATACTATAACAACAAGCTCTAGCTAATATACAACCTCCAGCTCTAGCTAATATATAACTTCCAACTCTAACTAATATATAACTTCCAACTCTAACTAATATATAACTTCCAACTCTAGCTAATATATAACTTCCAGCTCTAGCTAATATATGACTTATAGCTTTAGCTAATCCATAACTTCCAGCTCTATCTAATATATAATGTCCAGCACTACTAATATATAACTTCTAGTTCTAACTAATATAACTTTAAGCTCTAGCTAATATATATTCATGTTATTGCTATATTATTATTAATTTTACTTTTATAATATATATTGTGTTTTTGCTACAGTTGGTCTAGATACATACACCATGTTCAGAATGTGCCGGCGTGGTCTGCATTTTGCCCCAGACTTTCTTCTATTTCTGATATTATATATAGTAAATAGAAATATCACAAATATATATACAGAGTATACATGAGATGTAATTCCCTGCGTTTCTTTGATTTGACGAGGACAAAACAGCACCTGTATGATTTGAACCCTGTAAACTTAATTTACTGCTAAATAGTAAGGTGAGATAGAGTGTAATGTTGCAGCTAAATAGTAACATGCTCGACACACTCTCATCCGGTCCCGTGTATAAACATACATACATATCTACACTTTAATGATGTTGAGTGTTTTTCATTTACGACATGATATGAAATATGGCTTGTGTCATTCAGCACTGCGCTGCTCCTAAAGCGATACGGCACTCTGTGAATCCCCAGGACTGTACGCTTCCCCTCGTTCCATATACTAGGCTTGGAGAAAATCTCTAGAGTAATTCTCAGGAGTGTCCACAAGAAGCCTGACGGAAAAGCCAGCGACAGCGGTATTCTTCACTCGAGTGCAAGCGAAGGCGCAATTTCAAAGCGGCTCAAGTAAAGTGGGGAGCGTGGTCATAAGGAATTGATCAAAGCTTCAGAGCCACTTCCCTTTAATTCTAATTAGATGAATATTTCACCCAATGAAGACGCTCTTAAACCCACCCTGTTCCACCCTGTAATTTACACACCGATGAAAAGGGGCACTACAATATGCATAAACAGTGTGAGAATGTTTGTGTGTGTGCGTGTGCTGTGTTTGTACGTCCACACACAAGCGCATATGTGTGTATGTGTTCCTACACCGCCTGAACTGTATTTTCCGGAGACCTAATCGGCTAAGTTGACGTTCTGCTCTGAATATTTCATGCAGCAGCTCGGAGATGCGAGAGCGGCGCTAATTTAAAGCGAGCGCTCAGCCTCATCGAGCGGCGCCTCAACAAAGTGAATAAAACATTAGCATGAGCGCTAGCCGTACGCTGGCTAGTTTTGCTCCACTGATTGGAGTATATTTAGAGGACAGTAAACGCCCCGGGGGGGTTGCCGCGTGCCTCCGTACGGGCAAAGCAACAGGGCCTTATTCCATCTGAGCCAGAGGCTTTTGCTGTTGAGGATAGATAAACGAAGGCAGCGTTATCTATATGCTGGCACAAATATAGTGATTAGGCATGCAGCAGATAATGCAGAGAGAGAGAATGCTAATCCGTGATGAGCTCGGGGTTTGGAAAGGGACACGGGCCTGGATGCATGCAACGTTTGTTTCATTATGTTCGGATATATTTGTTTACTGATTATCTTCGGCTTTCAGAGACACTCATGGACAGCAAGTGGGCCACAACCGAGCTAGCATGGACCACCTATCCAGAAAGCGGGGTGAGTACAAGTATACAGTCTGTATGTTTTTGGCTACCTATACGTTCATGTTTGCACACAAAAGAAAACAGGTTCCACGGATGAAAATATTTCTCCCTAAGGCACTGTTTTCATTTATAAAAAAATCCCCCTACATGTGAAACACATGGCAGTATGACCAATAAGGGAGTTACCTGTCATATCCTCTGACCTTAAGCTTGACAAACCTCTCTCAAACCAACCAAACCCCCCCCTTCACCCCCTTTTCACACAGCTCCCGTAGTACAATTTGTCTTTGGACTCTGCATGCAGAGTCAGTCAATGGAAACGACGGGTTGCCATGGCAACAATCTTAAGCGGTCCGGTCCTTTCTGCTGGCTGCCGCTCGTTGTCTGGCGTGTCGAAACCCATACATCATTATAAGTAATGCGCTCCCGCTCGCCCCGAGATAAACACATGCTTTCCCCCTCGCCGCGCCGCTTCTTAATTGTGTAGCGTGAAGTTCCGCGACCCAAATGTCACCTTGGAAAACGGATTACATTTACCCAGATTGCTCAACGAGAATGCACTCGGGCGTTTTGGAGAGCATTACGTCCGGTTTGGAGCTCGAAAGAATGCAACCTGTAGATCTGCTTAAGGATGATGAGAGACAAATCAAAGGATCTTGTCTGCGCTTGCCAAATAAATGACCAGTAAACCCTTAAATACCCTTTTTCTCTTCACAGGTCTCCTAAAACACATTTTTGTTCTCTCTCTCTTTGCTCGCAGTGGGAGGAGGTCAGCGGCTACGACGACTCCATGAACCCTATTCGGACGTACCAGGTGTGTAATGTCCTGGAGCCCAACCAGAACAACTGGCTTCGGACGGACTTCATTCCACGCCGAGGTGTGCTGCGTGTCTACGTGGAGCTCAAGTTCTCGGTGCGGGATTGCGCAAGCATTCCCAACATCCCCGGCTCTTGCAAAGAGACTTTCAACCTGTTTTATTACGAGTCCGACGGAGACACAGCAACAGCAAACAGCCCACCGTGGCGGGAGAATCCTTACGTGAAGGTCAGATAGGGCTGGAATTGTGCGTGGGAAACTATATATATATATATTTAGTGTATATAGAGTAGTGTCAAAACCTACACATTATAATATACCTATACCTTAATCATAGAAAGAGTTTGTTTGTTGTTCCAAGTGTTTCTGTTTCTTCCTTGTGCGGAGGTTCTACTAAGATGTACAGTAAGTCTGACTTGGTCACTTCTTGATCGTCTGAACCCTTTGCCCCCAGGTGGACACCATCGCCCCTGACGAAAGCTTCTCTCTGCTTGAGTCTGGGATCGTCAACACCAAACTGCGCAGCTTCGGCCCCCTCTCCAAAGCCGGTTTCTATCTGGCCTTCCAAGACTTGGGCGCTTGCATGTCCCTCATCTCCGCCCGAGTCTTCTTCAAGAAGTGCTCCACTACCATCGCCAGCTTCGCAGTTTTTCCTGAAACAGCGACGGGTGCAGAGGCCACGTCGCTGGTCATCGCCACCGGCGCGTGCGTCCCTAACGCTGCTGAGGTGTCAGTCCCTCTCAAGCTCTACTGCAACGGAGATGGCGAGTGGATGGTTCCCGTGGGATCCTGCACCTGCATGCCAGGCTTTGAGCCAGCCAAGAAAGACACACAGTGTCAGGGTAAGTGAGGTTTATCAGACCTTACCTAGAAGCATGTTTTGAGAATTTTGCTGGCAAATGGCGCAGGTTGGAAGGTGTACAGTTGATGCCAAGGTTGTATGGTGGGTTTTTTTTTTTTTAACGCCATTCGTGATGATTTTGAGGTCAGAAAGGGGCCTTTGGCTCTATTCTCACCAGAGATACAGTGAATTATCAGGTTCCTGAATGGCTTAAAGGGATTAAACATGGAAGAACTAATTGGACGGTGAAGTTGTTGGCTCACAGAAGCTCACAGAATTCAAGAGAAGGGCTTTCTGTGCGAATTAGAATTAGAGTTTCACTACGAATTAAACGGACAGGCGGATTTGTAGAAGCTCTTTATGTTCAGAAGAATGTGAGGGATTGGCTCCAGCTGGTGTGTGCACACTCCCGTGTCTCCTCCGAGCTGCAGCACTCTGAACAGAGGGAGAGAAAAGCCGATCAGTAACGGGTGGAGGACTGCAGCAGCGTCAGAGAACAAAGCTTCCAGCAAGAGCCGCTCCTGACAGATCTGACAAGGTCCTAACAGAGCGATAGAGCGGAGACGGATGGTGCTGCCGAAAAAAAAGAGATGGGGGGGGAGAAGGCTGAGTGAGACCGAGCGAGTAAGAAGGAGATAGTAGAGGATCTTAAAGGAATAAACAAATAAAAGACAGTCAAAGAGAGGGCCAAATGGGGAGGGGTGTTGTTGAGGAGCAGGGGTGAAAGTCGAGACAGACTGGGCCAATAAAGAAGAAATCTGCAGATGCAGTTTTCAGAGTTCAGAGTTCAGATGAGCTTCATTCGTTTCCATATGGTCTCCCAAGGTTAAGGGCAAATCTTAAAAAACTGATAGATGATTCCCTGAGGGGTCGTAGCGCACCACCAGACCACCACTCGTCCAAGAGCTGGGAAGCGTGGTTGGTGTGGGGGGTAGGTTATTTGTGCAGCGAGATAGAGAGCGGGGATAGAGGTGGGGGTGTAATGTCCTCCATCACCACTCTGGCTGGACACAGCTAACACTTACCTCAGGCAACTCCGTTAGCATTTATCTGTCTGCCTGGGCATGCTGTCACTCTCGCTGTCTTTTCCTTTGTATCTGTCTGTCCATCCTGCTTTTCTTGTCAGTCTCTCTCCCTCTCTCTCTCTCATTTGCTTAAGCCGTTCTCTTTCTTTATCTAACATGGTCACTTTCAATCTCTCTCAATGCTATATGCATGGCTCTTATCCTCTCTATCTTTCTCTATCTCTCTCTCCCTCTTTTAATGTTATATCCAAGCCTCTCGCCAACTCTCTCTCTCACTGTTTCTTCCTTTCTTCTGCTACTACTAACTGTCTTTCTTTCACCACAGACATCTTTCTAAATATCTTCCCTATTGTTCTCTCCTTCACTGTCTTACTTTAGCTTTCTCTTGTACCAGATCTTTTCCTGTACCTCTCCCCTTCTGGTTCTCTCTCTTTCTCTCTCTCTCTTTTTCTTTCGTCCTTCTCATTACTTTCTCTTTCACAATGAGGGTGAAATATCTTCTGCCCATCTCTCTCTCTCTCTCTCTCTCTCTCTCTCTCCCCATATGTCTCTTTTTCTGGCTATTATTTTCCCCCTACCCCCACCCTCCCCTCTCTCTCTCTTTCTCTCTCCGTCCTCTCATCTTGTCTACTTCACCCTATACCTATCTGAATGCAGAGCGCCGCGCCTGTTAAGGGCCACTCGCTCGGATTTTCCACTTTCTTATTATCCTCACACTCTCTCCTTCAGTCAGGAACTAATATATATCATGGGTGGAATACCGAAGCAGGCCCGGTAGCTGAGGTGTAATTCAGCCTCCGCAGTGTGTAGAGCAATAACGCAGTCAGACGGCATTCCAATGTGACTCTCCGCTCTTCCAGCCATTTCCACATCGATTCCGTTCAGAACGGGACAGAGGAGGAGGGTGCGGCACACCGATGCCGTCGACGGCAAATCAGCACGTGTCGTTCAGCATTTCATCTTTTCGAAACACATCACTAGATTCCATCAAATGCCACATCTGGGCTCCGGATAATTATCCTGCTACGGTGCTGATGCCATGCTGATACAATCTCAGTGTTTTAACCAAAGGCAAGGCAATGCTATTGGGGTGCCATTATTTTTCTCTCTGCCTTAGCAATCGATCGAGGCAGAAATTATGATCCTATCTGAGATACCTGATTGCAAAGAAGGAAGGAGGGAGGGGTGGCTAGTCAGCGTCATATCAGATCACAGGTTTGTAGATCAGATTTGGAAAGTCTGTCCAGTGTGTTCAAAGTGTATCTGATATATGGTCTCTGAAATATGTCCAATATGTCTAGGATGTCCAAAGAATATCGGAATATAGTCCAATTATATATGTCCAGAATTTTTTCTAAATCCAGGTCCATCCAATATGTTCATGTGTGCTTGTATGTCCAAGAATATTCACTGTCCAGTACAACCAGAATATGTCCAATATGTCCAGAGTGTCCTTAGTCTACCCAATATGCTTTACAAACTTGATTCAAGATATATAACCAAGATATATATAACAAGATATATAAACACATATATAAGTATGTGTCTAGTAAACCGTATTTTAAATATGTTCAATGTGTTGTATATGTCTGAAATAGTTACAGTTTTGCTTAGCAATTTCTTTTTACCGCTGACCGTGTCTTAATCCAGGATAAAACGTATCCTGGATTAAGACACACACGTCATCAAAAATTGCATTCTTGTGTTTTGCCTGCACCCAGAAAGACTAAACATGTCGCCTCGCTGCCTCGAGTGACCCTTTTCTCCTTCTGCTTCCTTTCCTTCCCAGCATGCACACCTGGCTCCTTCAAGTCCAAGCAGGGCGACGGCTTCTGCACCCCATGTCCACCTTTCAGCCGGGCCACGTCCGCCGCGTCCAGCGTGTGCCCGTGTCAGAACGGCTACTACCGCGCCGATGGCGACTCTCCCGACTCGCCCTGCACCAGTGAGTCTCCCGTGTTTCCCTGCCTTGTTGAACATGTTTAATTATCGTGATGACACGGAATAAAAAAGCAATAAAGGCCACCTTCCTCGCCATTATCAAAGCGAGTCCCGGAACCACTTAGCCTGCAGGCTAATTGCGCACACGCACGTGGATCGAATCAGCAAAAAAAAAAGGGGTGGGGGAAGTCTCGATTATGTTCTGCAGCATACCTAAAATATGGCATGTTATGAATGGATTTCACAGAGGAGTGTGCACTTAATATCAGTCAGGAAGAGACAGTGGGGGAAGCAGTCAGATTAGAATTTTTTTTTTTTCCCAGAGGCTCGTTTGGTTTGTGTCTAAACTGCAGTCTCTGCTTTTAATTACTTTGCATTCTAACTCTCCGAGAGGGCGAGATCCATCGTTTCTGAAATCCGTCCTGTCAGACGAGGGCTCCTCCGAGAGGGCGACGCTTTCGGAATGAATATGTGCAAGCGATTAGCCGATTCGATCGAAGCGACTCGGAATAAACGCCTGCTTTTATCTGACCCTTTGAGGGATTAGACTTGATCTGGTGGAGTTCAGCAGTGTGAGCTTTCACACGCCGGACTTTCTGCTTGAATACGAGTAGGAGTCTGTGCTGAGATCCGTGTAGCACAGCGAGGGGCTAAAAACTCAACATGTAACGCTTGAGTAGCTTCAGATCTTTTTACTTCCAGTTCAGTATCACACCCGGAATAACCTACTGCGTTAATGTATTGTAATAACACTGTAATTATAGATTGTAATAGGTTATAGGTAATAGGACTGTACTAGACTGTAACAGAGGTTATAACTGGTGTATTAGGTTGGGCTTTTTTTATTGGGACGTGTGATTGATTGTAAGAATGTTGTATTATGTATAATATGATGCCAGATATGGAAATGATAGTGATATACTGTAATAGCTGTTGTAATTGCATTAGATGCTGTACTGTAGGTGCACTTGGTTGTAAAGGGTGTGGCAGTAAGTCTAATAGACTGTAATGTATTGTAATGTATAGTATTATAGTAGATTGCAATTATTTTTATAGCTGGAATATATTGGTATATATGTTGTAATAGCTGTTAATAGATTATAATAGTTATTATAATAGTTGTTGTAATAGATGTTGTAAAAGGTCATAGTAGTTGTTGTAACAAGTGTACCAGATTGTAATGTGTTATAATAGTTTGTAAAAGGTGTTGTTCCAGGTCTAACAGATTATACTAGGTGCTGTAGTACAGCGGGACCTCAGCATATGAACGCCTCGCCTGGCGAATTTTCGCCTTAAGAACCAAAATCTTGCAAGAAACTCGCCTCTAACTCGTAATATTTTGTACAAGTTTCTAATAAGCAGGTTGTATGGAATAGAACTGAACCTCATGTTATTGTTTTTGTAAGATTGGGGGAAAATATAAAATTCTAATATACAGCAATTTAAATGCATCATGATGTGTACCATTTGGTCTAGCGATATGTGGTCTCCCGAGAACAAGCATTTAAAAAAAAATAAAAAATTCTATCAAGATAACAGAAGGTAAGAGTTGAGGACCTGAAGCATGACATTTTACAGAACTCAAGTTTGCATACAGTACAACAGTGTTACTGTGAAAATCATACAGATATTATATGGTGGTATATTTTGTATTTTGGACTCGTGAGTGAAAAACGTTTCATCATCCGCCGCGTTTTCATGGACAACATTTCTGATCGAAATCATTCTGATTAGAGATTTTAACTTAGGACCCGACGTGTGTTTACATGCTCAAAGCATTGCATCAGAAGGGAACTTTTCGACGGAAGAGAACAACATTGTTAGATTATGCCTGGGCCTGGTAATAAAAATTACTAGTAATTGTAACATAGTGGGCAGTTTTTCAGCACTGTCTAGTCGGGATTTCTTCAGTGAGATCTGGCAACCTTGTTTGGGAAAAATGCATTCATTCGTTCGACAGAAGAAGACGAGTCACGTTGTTTCATGTGTTTGTGTCTCGGCTGCTCTCTCTAATAAAGCAGCAGAATCTCCGAAGCTCATACGCCTCCTTTAAAGCTCGTCGTGAACGACGAACCTGGAAACTCAAATCAAATTCAAATTCTAATTTTATTTGTCACATACACAGTACGATATGAAGTGAAATGCCTATGCGACCCCACCCATGACCTTAAAAAACAAGATTATTAATAAATAAATAAATAAAAATAGAGTTTAGTGTGAAAATTCCTTCCGAGGGAATAAGGGTTGCCTGTTTGTGTCCGAGGTGGTTATTTCATTCATTTTTATTCTGATTATGCTTTTCATATGGTTATTAGTGTAATAATACGGTGCATGTAAACACAGCTGCTTATTAAGTCCATATTAAAGAAATCAGCACAGGGAGCACAGAATACACTTTTTTTAATCAGACAATGTGTTATGTTTTTTTTTTTTGAGAAATACTGTGCTTATTAGATTGATAGATTGTTCATTTTATTTATTAAAAAGATCTTTTTAATCAATCCAATGCCATAAAAGGGAAAGAGAGGAGTAAAGCAGAAGTGTACTGCAGTGACTGAACCCCCGAATTCTAGCGTATTATGATCATATCATTAAAAAACATGCCTTGTATCAAGTCTTATTAAAACATTCAATTCATTTCTGCTATGTTTTTCGTTATAAAACAGCGTTGTGAAATTCGGTGAGGTTATTTATGCATTAACAGTACGGCGTTGCACAGTGTTCAGAATTCCTCAAACTGGGCAGCAGATGGAGATAAAAGGAATGAAGTCGAGGGGCCACAGGTTACCTGTAATAATTCATAATGAAATAGTTAGCAACAACAGATATAATTACTCCGCGGTAACCATCTGCTGCCTATTAATTTAGTCGACTCGCTTAATAGTAATCGCTTAGCGCTCCGTGTTCGAGGTTTTACAAACACACCAGTATCTTGATTCATTTTTACTTCTGTTTTCATGAATATATTCTCTTTCTTCCTTCAGTGCCTGAAAACAAGTGAGAGGAGAGGATGAGGAGGGAGATGAAGGGTGTGATTTTAAGGGTTGTTTCTTCTTCTTCTTGTGGACTGCAGCGGTTCAAAATAGAAACGATTATTATTTCTCTTTTACCTCCTTAGTAGTGGGTTAAATCGAATTATGCGTGTAAGGTAGCTCACAAGCAGTTTAATAACGCTGGCAGGTTTACACACTCCCGCTCCACTGTAAGGTAACGTAATGCTGCATTATACGCTATTACACCGCGCAACATCATGCTGTTCAATACTGCAATAGTCTGGAGGAATCCGAAACAACAACCCAGAAGCCAGGGATCTCACGCAGGACGGTTAGAATCCAGTGCAAAAAAAGTTCTGGCACCTCTCCAGAAAAAAACTAATGAAGAGGGTTTTCTTTTCTGTAACAAGGGCTTTTTTTGAAATAATTGCGCTGATGAAGCCTTTTCTGTCTTTGGGATCAGGGATATCCTGTCTCAACACAACACACGGTTAGAACTTGCCTTTAAAAAAAAAAAAAAAAAAAAGACCAAATATTACATGAGGGGTGCCAATACTTTTGAAACAAAGATGGCAAATGAAAATTAATCTGCACAGCGCTTGGCAGAAGCTTGCTACGATGTACTTTTTTGGGGATTTTGAGCATATTACTCGTTTAGTAAAGGGTGCCAATAATTAATCAACTGACTTTTATAGTTAATAGATGGAACGTAGTAGGGATCATATTCTCTGTCTCATAAGGTAATCGGCTTTAAAAAAAATAAAATAAAGAAGGTGCCAGGTGTTATTTGTGGGGTGCTAATACTTTTGAAACCAGGATCTCACTTTTTTTATTTTATATCATTTTTAAAAGTGCGCATTAATCTGTACAGCATGTGCTTGCTGCAGTGATGTCACCCTTTTAACCAAATCATTCGATTATTATTATTATTATTAATGGATGAGACATAGTTTTAGCATTTAGAGATTTGATTTTTAAACTTTAAATACTTTGTGTGACGGGAAAATGAATCAGGATTCGTTTAAATACATTTCTCACCGAGATTATTAGAATGAATTTGCATTTATTTATTTGACAGATGTTTTAGACGAAGCAGAACAAGCGAAGGGTGAAGAATTGTGAAAATGCGAGAGGAGCTCTCGAATCTCCCAAAAGTCAAAGCGGGGAGGGGGAAAAAAATAGATTAGATTCTTTATTAGTGCTGAAATTAAAAGCAAACATATTCCAGGTTTTTTTCCGGAGGCAGTGTGGCGCTCTAGATGTAAATCACGCTCATATATTTTGAAGTTGCCAAGCCGTTTGTTTAATTCACACTCCCGGGAGCGTGTCATAGACGGGGCTATATTTCAGGGCTTGTCTCACCTCGACGGAGGAAGGAAACCGAGTTAAACACTTCTCACAGCTGCTGAAAGGGTAATTACTAGAAATTGGCTTAAGGCTAAAACCCTAATTAACCAAATCAATACGCGGATATCGAGAAGGACATATTTCACCTATTGTTAAAGTAACACTGATAGTGTCAGGATTAAAAACGTGATACTAATTAACAAGATGATAACGGTGAAGAATTCTAATGGGGTCGTGTCCCGTTATTCAATAGGACTTATTTGGAAGGAGTCTCCAGTCTCAGAGCTTTGTCACAGTTAAAGAAAACACTCTGCCTGTGTAGAATAATGAATAATTTTTCGACATAATCTTCTCGGTGTTCAATACACTTTGTCCATCTGTCAACTAGTTCTCGTAATTCCCTCATTAGAAAATGTTTTAGTCTGAGCTGCGAGCCACGAATGCACCGCTGTCTTCACTTTTTCATCGGAAGTGAATCTTCTTCTTCGTAGCGCTACTTTTCGGGGACCAAAGTCAGATGAAGTGTGATCAGGTTTATAGGGAGGACGCTTTAACACCTCAGAGTGTCGACAGTGTGGGCGGAAGTGTGCGGAAGTACATCGTCACATGAGATCATGACACCCTCGGATATCAGTCCTCTGTGTCTAATCTGAAGTTTAGTCTCCGGCTCTTCACTAAGCGTCTCACTGTAACGAGCACTGTCGATTGTTGAACCTTTTTTCCGATAATGTTCCAATACTTCTGGCCCTCGAGAATCCCAGAAAACTGAAAGCGTTGGTGAATTTTCAAGCTGATGGTCGACTTTTGACCTTCTTCTCGGTCGCTGATTGAGGATGTTTTACGCTCCAGACTCTGCTGTTTACTCTTGTAGTGATGAAGAAACTTTCACATGCCATAGAATATCGCTTCATATCCAAACACTCCTGTTTTTGCTCTTCAGTTAGTTGGTTCTGCACCAGGTACACCCTCAGACCAGAGAAACCGAATTGCTCCGCTTTCAGGCGAATCACAAGTGGGGCCGTCCATGTTTGCTCGCACCGCAGTTACAAATGACCTGATGTAAGACGTTCACACCTGCACAGCAGTGACCGGGGAGACAGGAGCCTTGGACTGAAAGCGCTGATAAGACAGAAGTTTTAATATAACACGAATGTGGATAATAATAATAAAAAAAAATTTTACTCACACGAAGGAACTCGTCTTCTGATTGTCAGAGATCGCCTATAAAAAAAAACCTTTTTTTTTCTCTCGGTTCCCTCATTTTCCTCCAAAACGTTAAGCTACGGCTTAGAGAGAACATCGTGTATAAATAAATGACGGAAGCCCTTAAAGGGTTGAGCCGTGCTGCCTGAGGCGATGCAGACCCGCTCCAGCTCTGAGCATCGTTATGAAGCAGAAACGTCCGCTTCATTTTCCGACAGGATCCGTCAGCTTTAACTTAAAGCAACATTATAGCAAAAAATTTACATTAGTACAATTTTCCGTTATTTAGCGCGAATGAAGTCGACGAGCAAAGACGTTTATGGCGTGTGTAGGTCGCTTCTGTGGGTTTAAATACAACGCTGTATTGATTTGCAAACGACCTAAACCATGGCAGTTAAAAAAACTGCTCTTCATAGCATTAAGGCTGATTTGTACTTGCTGTTAAACGCACGTATGCGAGATCTCGCATGGTGCTGGAACATGGCGTGCGCTTGTCATGCAAAACCTCCGTAAGGTTTATTCATTTCCCGAGAGAGAGGAAGAGAAGCTAATGAAAGGGGTGACTGTTTATAGTCGCTGTAACGTATGGATGTCTCGTTCTCTGTCCTCAGCCGTCCCTTCAGCACCTCTCAGCGTGATCTCCAGCATAAACGAGACGTCCGTGTCTCTGGAGTGGGCGGAGCCTCGCGATTCGGGTGGCCGGGCCGACCTGGTGTACAACGTGGTGTGTAAGAAGTGCGAGCACGGCGCCTGCGTGCGCTGCGACGACAACGTGGAGGTCGCGCCACGGCGCCTGGGCCTTGCAGAGAGACACGCCGCCGTCAGGAACCTGCAAGCTCACACACACTACAGCTTCGAGATCCAGGCCGTCAACGGCGTCTCGCCCAAGAGCCCCATCACGCCGCGCTACGCCACCGTCAACATAACCACCAATCAGGCGGGTGAGAAAATCCTGATCCAAAGAAAAAAAGTATAAAAAATTATCCACGAGCCTCTGCAGGACCGCTTCACTTTTTTGATGACATCATCTTGTCGCACCTTTCCACCTTATCCCCATAACAGCGTTAAACCAAAACACACAGCAATAAACTTTACATCATTTTAATTACCGTAGCGAAGGCAGACACTTTGGGGGCCGAAATGCTGATTATTGTGTTTTCTTCTTTCTCTCTCTCTCTCTCTCTCTCTCTCTCTATAGCACCTTCAGCTGTACCCACGGTTCACCTCATGCGCTCCACAGCGAGCACCCTCAGCCTCTCCTGGCTGCCTCCGGAGCGACCCAACGGCGTCATCTTAGATTACGAGATCAAATACCAGGAG
>JAOVVB010000043.1:17869308-17886857 GCA_028570985.1 Heterobranchus longifilis
AAAATAAAAATTTTTTTAATTTTCTTTTTTTTTTTTTTTTTTTTTTTTATAATGGTCCTTCTGTTTGCATGTTCTCCCCGTGCTTGGTGGATTTCCTCCAGGTACTCCAGTTTCCTCCCACAGTCCAAAGACATGCAGATTAGGCTAGTTGGCGTTCCCAAATTCTCCATTTTCTATTCCTCATTTCTGGTGTGACCAGTAGAACATGAACGAATAACTCTCTAAGACTACTTGTTCTTCTGAGTCACGTTAAAGACTCATTCAAAAAAAAAACCCGAATCATTCATGAACGACCCATCACTACATTACACGGGAAACAGAATTGACCGGTTCTCCTTATGAGTCACACGGACTAGTGATGGGAAGTTTGAATCATTTTAGTTACTCAGATCTTTGAATCTCGTTCATCCAAATGAACGAATCTTTTTATGAGTCATTTAGTTTATTCTGTCACGTGACAAAAGACTGAACAATTCGGACCAAAGACTCAAAGGTTTTCTGTACATTAGAGATGAGAAACTCGAATCAATTAACAGATCTGACCCCTTCTGAATCACTCACTAAGCGGATCCGGGTCTCGAGTCCTTTGAGTCACTTCAAGATGAGCGATCCTGGATTCATCTGGGTTAAATAACCCAATCCTTTATACGACTCCCGAATCACAAATCCTTCTCTTCATTTACTCGGATCAGTTGAGTGCCAAGTTATCTTGTTGCCAACAACTACATACATAAACACAAAATGATAATTACACAATTTAGTTGTTAGCTAGTAACTGTAGGAACAAGTGGCTGAGTTGTTTAGAAAACTTCCTGCACAATCAGAAACATGAGAGACTCAAAAAAGCGGGTACTGATTCGTCTGATTCATCAACACGTAGTTAAAACAGCCGGATCCAGGAGACTGTGTGTTCATGAGTCCAAGGATTCGGTGGATTCGTTGAGCGCCCCCTAGTGGAGGACCATGGCAAAAACAGGCAGAATCCGTATCACAATGACATAAACCGCAGTTTTCACTTTTACAAGATTCTGTGATTGGACGTAGTGCTCTATAATCTGATTTTATTAACGCCAAACATATTTGTTACATGTTGGTGTGATATAGATGTGTATTATGACAAACTGGGATAAAAAAACGGCTCTTGCATTTTTATCACATCAGGCCGGTTTCCAACTCCACAATACAACTTCACCTAAATTGTAATGCTAATAGTGTGATGCTTTAGCTTAATGTATACAGTGACTGTATTATATGCATGAAAACTGGCATGCTCAAATCCCAGTTTTATCACCCGGACATTTTTTTTAAACTTTTTTTAAACTTTAAAAAACTAACTATACCAGAAAGTCTATCCGTGTTTACTCATAAAAATAAAAATATCATTCGTTATATTTGTTGTTGTCTAAACTTATTTATATGTGCATTAAAATAAATATTTGCCATTCATTTGTTTATTCTCTGTCATTTACATTTTATGGTCAGAAACAAAAAAGACTCAAAATACTATACGCATCCTTGCTAATTTATCTAAACCGGGGGAATCAGCGGATCTGTCAGACTCATAGCGCGGAGTGAAACAGCTGGATCCTTGGACTCAGTGTGTTCATGAAGGAAGATCTGTTCGCTTCACTAGCGGGAGGTCAAAGTTTAAGCAAATTAGACCTTTCACATGCGTACCTGCAGATCCTTGTACATGAAAATTCACGCAAATACCTCACCATCACACAAGTGAATGTTCGTACAGAACAGATTACCTTTTGGCATCACATCAGCCCCATCGATATTCCAACGAGCCATGGAACAAGTACTGCAGGGGTTACCATTCGTCCTCTGTTTTCTGGATGACATCCTGATCACAGGAAGAGACGATGAGCACCATTTGTTTAATCTTGAGGCTGTGTTGAATAGACTGGAGAAATGTGGACTTCGCGTAAAAAGAGAGAAGTGTGAGTTTTTCAAAAGCTCATTAGAGTATTTGGGACACATGATCGATGCACCACCTTGATGTTTGGGGAAAAAAACCTGCAGCTTTAATATTATTCCATTAAATGTTGTAGGATATTGCGTTTATTTGTATTAAAAGAATATTACTACAGTTTTTGCTCTTGGCAGTCATACTTGCGGAGTTTTAGGCTGTCAGATCTGACCGATTTATTAAGACTTGGCAACCCCCCTATTGGTTTTGAATGGTGCAGTGAGAATACAAAAGGCTCAGATCGATGCTCCATTGTCTATTGTTTAGATACTGTAGCTAGTGTGTGTGTGTGTGTGTGTGTAGGGTGAATCTTTCTCTCACACGGTCACAGCCCAGACCAGCTCAGCCAGAGTGGAGGGGCTGAAAAGGGGCGTGGTGTACATGGTACAGGTCCGAGCTCGCACCGTGGCCGGCTACGGCAGCTACAGTCACCCAGTGGACTACAGCACCAGTCTGCACGGTATGTCTCCCTCCATCTCCGTCTCCGACAGGAAATAAAAGAGATGGGCGTGCTTTTAGAGCGAACTTGACAACCAGAGAGTTTAACCTCAGACTTTAGACTACAGGGTGCCACAGGGCTTCAACAAATAAAGGACAAAAACCACTAGGGTTAGGAACATTAACCACTCACTTTACATCTTTTTAAACTTTTTAATATATTTTTTCCTAACTGACTGCAAAACAAAAACATCTCAGACTTGGTTGAGAATTATTTCTGAAATTTGCTTAGAATTTTAACAGATTCTAATCTGGATATTTATAAAATGGCGCTACGCAATACAAATCAAATCGCTACCTACTGTAGATATGATGATATCGTATCATGTGGTACCTTAATTTCTTTGATGTTAAAATAGTAAAATGTTTTATACCTTATAGTTATTTAAAATGATCTATGTTTGTTTGCTTTAAATTTTCTTCTCTGTGCATCGCCACGGGAAACACTAGTCAGTGCGCTCGTACTACTGTCTTATTACTACTACTACGTCTCACGCACATTATTTCGCAAATGACTTGCAGATCTTTTGGCATCTCTTGTGCCGTTTTTTGGCACCGCTGCCGATGTCTAAATGAGGTTTGCTTCCTTTCCTCGCTTCTTCCAGACGATCCAGAGCGCTCAGTTCAGGACCAGCTGCCTCTCATCATCGGCTCTGCCTTGGCCGGCTTCGTCGTCATCGTGGCCACGGTGGTCATCGCTGTCCTCTGCCTCAGGTGAGACTTTAAACCAATGAAATCTCTTATCTTTCTTTTTTTTTTTTTCAGCATAATGCTAACTCTGCTGCAACTGGTGAAATAAATGCAGACACAATGCGTCTCAGACTCTAACACAATAAGCATTATATTTATACTCAATCTTAGACTTTTTCAACTTACTTTTAAAAGCATCTGCAAAAAAAAAAAAAAGATGTCTATTTTGCAGAAGCACTGTCGATCGTCAGCTGGTGTTAGGACAAAGACAAAGAATGCCGATTTCAGAGTTTGCAGAGAGCGCAGCGCGTTAGCAATTCTTCCCAAATCGTCCCCCATCATCATCATCATCCTTATCATCCTCCCCCCCTTTTTTCCCTCCTCGTCTCTCCGTGTCCTTGTGTGAGATGTCATTCTTCTCCGCTGCGCATTTCCATTGGAGATGAGATGCTAATTAGGAGCGGATTTTATTGTCAGACGTGAACCAACCACACAAGAGGACGGTAGGGGGAGGCGGGGGGGAGGTGGGGGTGGGACGACAGTGTTTTCTGTCAGGACTGTCCCCTCCTTTTCATTCGCTTGAATTCTTAATGCAAAAAAAAAACTTATCGAAACAAAAGAGGGCTAATGAGATGACTCGGGCTGTCTGAGCATCATCTGCATAGACTTTCTGTTCATGGCGGGCCTGACCCCTGTTGCAGGGTTTGTGGTACGCAACCTGCGTTCAGCTCGACCGTGTAATGGCACAATTATGTCTGCGGTGCAGAATGAGGCAATCTCGAGCCGCTACGCTTATTGTCCTGGTGATTCAGGGCTCCCGTGCAGCGGTGTGAAATCAATGCCGAACAGTTCCACACCGCGCGCACGACGTGGCGCGCTCATTAGAAGCGAGTGCTGTACGTGATCACACTGTGAACGCTTTTGGTCTGGTTTCAGGAGGCAGCGCACCGGCTCAGAGCTGGAGTACACCGAGAAACTGCAACAGTACGGTGAGTAAAGCTGGATCTGTCATAGACACTCACTGTAAGCAGCCGTTCCCACACCCTCCCCTCTTTTCTTTTCCACAATGCTATTCAGACAGAAATGTTTGGAAGTTTCACTAAGAAATCCGCCTAGTGAAATAAGGCATCACAAAGCTAGCTTCTAAAAAAACAAACCCACGGTTATGTCTTATGTAAAGATTTGCTGCGTTTTGTATTTGATCCGCCCCCTTTACCGTCTCGCAGTGTCACCGGGTGTGAAAGTCTACATCGACCCTTTCACTTACGAAGACCCCAACGAGGCGGTGCACGAGTTCGCCCGCGAGATCGACATCTCCTGCGTAAAGATTGAGGAAGTCATCGGAGCAGGTAAACAAACCGTTTCACGCCGGAGAGAGCGGTCAGTTCACACCCCGACTCCTCCACAGATCGGGTGTCAGGGAAGCTTCAACGTCAAGAGCTGATGGGTTTTTTTCCTGTCGCAGGACTGAAGCATGAGATGTCTGATCTCAAAGCACGTCCATGTTCACCAAGCAGTAACACATTACTGTTATTAAGAGCTAAATAAATTATTTTGTACATCTTAGTTAATGTTCACTTCCTGTTCCTGGATGTTAGAACTAAACCTTGACGTGATATCCTGCTGTGGCTTTTAGTATTTTTGACAGTACCATGTTACTTATTTGTTGATATAATACCTGTACATTAATATAGTACAACAGTACGGTACTTGATTCTACCATGGTGCATACTTTGGTACAATGGTACAGGTTCTATAATGTGGTACATGGTTCTACTATGTATCGTAGTATAGCACGATGTAACACCTACATGTACACTGTACCACCACACTATACCATACCTGTGGTATGCATTAACATATCAGGGTAGAACTAAATAACTGCTGTATCCATTAAGCACCATAATACCCACTGAAGTGGCACAGCAACCACCCCAGTATTCTATAAAGTCCTATAATGCTTACCATCTGAAGTACCACAGTAATACCATGATATATTATGGGATTTACTTAGTTGCCATCGTAAAATTTCTTCTGGGAAGGTATGAAATTCCGTTCATTCTGAGATGCGTTTCTGTTCCTCATGGTTGTAAAGAGTGGTTACTCGAGTTACCGAAGCCTTCCTGGAAGCTCAAACCAGCCTGGCCGTAATCCTGTGACCTCTCTCATCAACAAAAAGTTCCCGTAAACAGTATTGGTTTTCCAGAAATTCTCTTCTAACACCATCACCATCCATGCCACGGTCACATATTTTTCCTATTCTGATGTTCGATGTAAATATTAACTGAGGCTTTCACCAGTGTCTGCTTGATTAAAGAAGTCTGCAATGCACAACTGCTACGTTTGGCGGATCGAATAGAAAATGATTTGATATTATTCTGGGCGATGGATGGATGGACAAAAATGGATTCATTTCGTATTTAAGTGCAGGGCAAGAAAAAAAAGGAAAAAAACATCAAAAAACTTGTTTTTAATTTCAAAAAACAAAACGACCACTTTCTATTTGTTCCACGTAGTTAAACATGACCGATCCATTAGTCTTTCTTAAT
The DNA here is from genome assembly GCA_028570985.1 of Heterobranchus longifilis. Taxonomy (NCBI): domain Eukaryota; kingdom Metazoa; phylum Chordata; class Actinopteri; order Siluriformes; family Clariidae; genus Heterobranchus; species Heterobranchus longifilis. Next base: position 17,875,021 of record JAOVVB010000043.1, read on the forward strand.
CTCAACATCTCATAATCCATCAAAGTAATTCTCCTTCAGTCCAAATCAGTTTTTCTGTTTACTTTTTTTTCGCCATTCCTTCTTCTTATTCTAATTCTTCTTTCCTCCAGGAGAGTTTGGTGAGGTGTGTCGCGGGAGGCTCAAACAGCCCGGTCGGAAGGAAGTGGCCGTGGCCATCAAAACGCTGAAAGCGGGCTACACGGAGCGTCAGAGACGAGATTTCCTGGCCGAGGCGAGCATCATGGGCCAGTTCGACCATCCCAACGTCATCCACCTGGAGGGGGTGCTGACCAGGAGCTGCCCCGTTCTTATAGTTACAGAGTTCATGGAGAACGGAGCTTTAGACTCCTTCCTCAGGGTAAGTTTCAGGAGCTTGGACTGTTGAAATACGTTGAAATACAACCTAGGTTACAAAATCTCCATGCCTATAAATGAATAAAGCAGAGTCGAGCGGTCAGACGAGCTGTGATTTTTCAAAAGTTGACAGGAGAACTTGCTAAGCCTCGAGCATAAGGGACTTTTCCAGAAATATCCTTGATTCACCTTACAACTGGGTTCTACCTCAGGGTTCTCTCATGACAGCAGATCAGCTTTCTGTTAAACTGAAGCAGATAAATGAGCTTTTTGAAAAGACTCCACTCACTGACCATCTAGCACATGAGTCAACCTTGGACTTAAGGGACTGGCTGCCTCTCAAGTCATCTCCTAAAATCGACTGAGTGTACCATCCTTACCTCCAGACACCACACACACACACACACACACACTCTTCTTCATCTGCCCACCGATGCAAACTCCATGAATCATCAGCAACATGGTAGAAAAACAACCTTGTGACTGAACAGGAGCACGTGCGTCCCGCTAATGATCTAATCACGGTTCCTGTTAGAGCCTCAGCGTGACTCGTGTGGTCTTTCCACTGAGAATGGGGGTCGGGGAGAGGTTTTCTCTTTTGCTCGCGTTATCAGCTGCCATTTCCCGAGATCAAAACTTTTCATAAGTGACAGCTACATTATGCATGCAAGGATTAGTGGAATGAAGGAGCTCCAGCTTGCAGGCTGCCAACCATGTCGCTCGGTTATCTGGAAGTAGATTACACAATGCCGCGAGGGCAGTCGAGCAGAACCGTGCTGTAGATTAATCTGATTAGCCCAGGAGTAGTGGTGTGTCATGCATCTGCAAACACTGGTGAGAATGGAATGATAACCGTACATTGCAAGGTATCATCTTACATCTGAACAAGGTAATTCAGTAGCGCAATACCAATACGGCAATGCAAAAGAAAATGCTGGAATATTTTTTAAAACTTAACACGCTAGCTGTTAAGTCTCTGATATTTCTTGTTTCCATAACACACTAATGAATTAATATGATGCACCTGTAGATCTGAATATGAATATGAAGAATATGGAAGAATATGATCCATCCACCTATCCATCTACGAACCTCATTAGTCCAACTAGGGACCGAGGCGGCCAATGGTGACCAATATTTATTCCCATATTACAACCGTGATACGACCTCCAGTCAACATGCGCATTCACACATTACGGGCAATTTGGAAATGCCAGTTAGCCTACTGGCCGCCAGTTAACCTAATCTGCATGTCTTTGGACTGGGTGAAAACCGGAGTACCTGGAGGAAACCCACCAGACACAGGGGAGAACTCCATGCACACAGACCCCAGGGCAGGAATCGAACCTGGACCCTGGAGGTGCAAGGCAACAGTGCTAACTACTTAGCTGCCGTGCCGCCAGTGATGTATTTGTGACATATATATCACTATAACCATTTTTCATTTTTAAATCATGTATCAGACATAACATTAACAAACGCTTATCATTGCTTATCCTTGTTACAGTGGCACATGTCAGGGGCTGGAATATATTAGTCAGCAAGTTAATAGTCAGTTCTCATAGCTGATGAGTTAGAAGTAGGAAAAAGGGCACATATATGGAGCTAAGTGACGTTTTGTTACCGTGATGGCTAGACGAATGGCTCTGATACAAAGGTGTCAGAACACAGTGTGTCATATTGTGCATACTGTGTAAGTGGCTGCGTAGTAGTTGCAGACCGGTCAGAGTGTCCGCGCTTATCCCTGTCCAACACCAAAAACACCTATAATGGGCACCTGAACAACTGGATTGAATGACTGGGTGGCTGCGATCCCAACAGGGTTCCTGCCATTCATATAGATGTTACTCTGACATATACCACCTACCTAAAGATAGTTGCTGACCTACTTACACCTCTTCATGGAAATGGAGTTTCCTAACGGCAGGATAGCGCACCATGCCACAGTGCAGATATTGCTCATGCATGGTTTAAAGAACATGACAAAGAGTTTCTTGTGACAGAGAGTTGTTGTGTAACCAGGTGGTTTTTGTTATGGCTGACCTGTGTATACCATCTTACTTATGATGTTGTCATTTCCATTCCAGCTCAATGACGGTGGGTTCACCGTGACACAGCTTGTCGGCATGCTGCGAGGCATTGCGGCCGGAATGAAGTACCTCTCTGACATGAACTACGTCCACCGCGACTTGGCAGCGCGCAACGTCCTCGTTAACAGCAACCTGGTGTGCAAAGTTTCTGACTTTGGCCTCTCGCGCTTTCTGGACGAGAACTCGTCCGACCCGACCTACACCAGCTCCCTGGTGAGTTTGTGTGTGCATTTTTTGAAAAAACTTACTCAAAGAAAAAAGTTATCATTAAAGCTTTATTGCAGCAAACTGATAAATGTGAGCTGTGTTAAAAATATGCACTATTCACAGTGCTAATATGTTGTTTTGCACTTATTGTTAAAGAAGGGTATTTGTGTTGCATCGTTTGTGCCAATACTCTGACCAGCAAACTGATAAAGACAGAAAAGATGATGTCTTCATTAGGACTGGCAAGCCACACCTTCTTCACAGTGACTAAGAGACACATAGTTCAAGCCTCTATCATTACGACTGATGGTTAAATAAGCCACACCCTCATTCACTGAGGCATGACCAGGCTGAGTTACCTCCTTTATTAGTACTGAAATACACTGGCCACGCCTCCTTTACCAGTACTGAAACACACAGGCCACACCTCCTTTACTAGTACTGAAACACACAGGCCACACCTTCTTTACCAATACTGAAACACACAGGCCACGCCCATTTTACTAGTACTGAAACACACAGGCCACGCCTCCTTTACCAATACTGAAACACATAGGCCAAGCCCACTTTACTAGTACTGAAACACACAGGCCACGCCTCCTTTACCAGTACTGAAACACACGGGCCATGCCTACTTTACTAGTAATGAAACACACAGGTCACGCCTTCTTTACTAGTATGCATGCGCTGTCTCTTTATCACATCGCCCAAAAGGCACACAGGCCACACCTCTTTTATTAGTACTGAAGAACACAGGCCACACCTCCTTTCCAGTATTGAAACACATAGACCATGCCTCGTTTACTAGAACTGCAACATAGAAGTCATGCCCCCTTTACTACTACTGAGGCTCACAGGCCACGCCTCCTTTACCAGTACTGAAACACACAGGCCACACCCTCCTTTACCAGTGCTGAAGCTTACAGTCCACGCTTCCTTTACTGAAACACACAGGCCACGCATACTTTACCAGTACTGAAGCTTACAGTCCACATCTCCTTTACTAGTACTGCAACACACAGACCACGCCCACTTTACTAGTACTGAAACATACAGGCCATACCGCCTGTACTAGTACTGAAGCTCACAGGCCACGCCTCCTTCACCTATACTGAATTACACAGGCTCCTGACAGACACCTAGGCCTCAGTTCCCTTACAGGTGTAAGACCATAACACACAGGATTGATGCTGTATTTCAGAGCTAGCGTGACAGTTTTATGCGATTAGTCCGTGTACTGATTAGCGTCTTTGTTCTTGCTGCTTGTGCCGTAGTCAGATTTCTGGCAAAACAGCAAGCGCACTGCGAGGAGGGAAGCCCGTGAGAAAGTGTTCAGGCTCTACTCTAATTAGGCATCTGGTGAGTTTGAAACTGGCGTCAAACGGCTCATGTGGCGCGTGGGCGCGTTTCTCTCTCCTCACACAGGGTGGAAAAATCCCGATCCGCTGGACGGCCCCCGAGGCCATCGCCTTCCGCAAGTTCACCACAGCCAGCGACGTGTGGAGCTACGGCATTGTCATGTGGGAGGTGATGTCGTTTGGGGAGCGGCCCTACTGGGACATGAGCAACCAGGATGTGAGCGAGAAAAACTGCAGTGCATACACACACACACATACACACACACACACACACACACACACACAGTGCGCTCTCCAGCCTTATCACTCTTACAGATGGAGTGTGTGTATAGAATTGAGCGCCGCTCTGCAGGCACTGCCAAGCGAGGATTAAACCTGCATGCGCTGTCTCTTTATCACATCGCCCAAAAGCGCTAACGTGGCTAACCAGTGGAGCAGAATCTCCCGGGAAGCCGTCAGCACACTCTCATTTCCATAATGCTAACTGGCCACGACTAGCCATCGCTCATTATTAGCAACGTTGGCATCTTTAAGCCTTCAAAAGGATTTGAAACAATGTGAAAAATGAGGTTTCGCTTACCTTCACCTGATAAAGGGGGTTCATCAACTTTTTCTACTCGGGCAGCTCTTTAAGTGGAGAAAAGAGTATGAACATAATCCGTCTTTTTTTAAATTGGGAAGAGTTATATTTTCACTAATGTTTAATTAAAACTGACCAAAAAAACAGAAAAAAAAGTAAGAACTGTAAAGATTGTAAAGTGCCGTAAAGTGTTTCTCGAACTGAAACACTTCATTGTGGTCTGAGGAATCGACTCTGAAGCTTCGGACTCTTGATCCCTTACAGACTGGAATCAGTGAATCAGTGAATCGACTTTGTCTGACTTTGTCTGAGATGTAAACCAAATGCAAGACAATGACTTATTGATAACGCACAACATGTAAAGAGATTATACAGCGGTACCCCGGGATACGGATTTAATCAGTTTTGAATGCGAGTTTTTAAGATGAAAAATTTCATATTGTGAAACGCATTTTCCCATAAGAAATAATGTAAATGCAGATAATCCGTTCCAGCCGCCCCGAAAATATTACCAAAATTAGCAATTTCCAGCACTATCATCATATTTTTTTTGTATATAAAAACAATCAAACTTTTAGAAAAGACACGTAAATAAAGTAAAATATGAAATAAATAGGTATTAAACCTTACTGAACCTTAATTTATGATTCCTCTTGGCACCGGCTGATTTAAAACCCGAACTGAAAGCGGCTCCCTTTTCTTCTTGCTAACATTCTTGGGACCCATGGTGCTCTGTCTTCACTAAATCTTACACATAATGCAAAAAAAAAAAATATGTAAACTCACTTCACTTGGCTTTCCACTGATGCAAACAAGTTCCGAGCTCTGTACGGCTCCGGGACGTACGCGCGACTTAGCCAGCGTTCTGTTCGGCTGATTTGTTCGCTCGCATGCGAAGATGCTTCATATGCCGAGACAAATTTTTTGCAAAATTTCAGTTCTTCAGGTGAAAATTCGTGAGACGGGGCGCTCGTACGCCGAGGTACCGCTGTCCGTTCATTATAGTTTGAAAATGAATCTATGTCACGTTTTCAGTTTTGCCGGTCTAATTGCTAATTTTCCACGCAGGTGATGAACGCAGTGGAGCAGGACTACAGGCTTCCTCCACCTATGGACTGCCCGGCCGTTCTTCATCAGCTTATGCTCGAGTGCTGGCTGAAGGAGCGTAACGCGCGGCCACGCTTCGCCCACATCGTTAGCACGCTGGACAAGCTGCTGCGCAACGCCGCCAGCCTCAAAACACTCACCTCCGCACACTCAGGGTAAGTGTGAGTGTGTGTGAGTGTGTGTGTGTGAATTATTTTAGCGTCTGCACTCACAAAAGCTGATTAGTCATAACTCTTACACTTAGTACTTTATGTAACATAGTTCTGTATTTAATTCACCGCTGAAGGTCAAAAGTCTTAGGGGAGTGTTTACTAATGAGTGCGCCCGACTGACGTCAGAGACGGATTAGAATTTTTTCTTCCTTATTGAGCATTAATTTATCTGCGTGTCTCTTGAGAAAAGTGTAATGAAGCACCTATTGTAATATATCACTGCAGTAATTAGAAAATAATTAGTGACTTGTCATTCCGCCGGCTTTTTCAGCGCGTTTGAAAAGAGCACGCGTTCGTTTATTAATTAATCCGTCGTGCGTCGAGACGTGTTGTTATGAAATTATTTGAAGAAGTGAAAAACGATTTCACAAATTAACAAGAGTTATACGATCCGTGCATAAACACTTAAGTTAAGCTTTCCGGTGGCGTTAATGCGTTCAAGATAGACACGACTTATACAGACAACGCGGGAAAGAATTGTTGACTCAAAATTTTTACATGCGCTAGTAAGCGTTATGAGTCAAAAAAAAAATGCACCAGAAGACGCTCAGACAGCATATACTGTATATTTATGATAATCACTAGATTCTTGGTTGTGGCTTCATATTACACATCTACAGAACACACTGTGAAAACAAACATTACAGCAGGCACATTGTCATCAGATGAGCAGTGTGTGTGTGTGTGTGTGTGTGTGTGTGAGAGAGAGAGAGAGACAAGCACAGCTCTGCCTCATGACTCAGTATGCCAATCAGTGTTTACCCCCTGAGTACCTCTCACCTGAGCCGTACCCGCTCACAACCATCAGATGTCACAGCGCCGATGTCTCGTCCTCATCCTGTGAAAAACTCGCCGTCCGAACATTCCATCCAGCTCAACACGTGGATAAAAAACTCCTGCTGCGTCAATTATAAACAAACCTAGAAATGTATTAATCACAAAATAAAAAAATACAAAAAAAAGCTTATTCAAAAACAACAAGAAAAAAAAAAGAAATCCTCAAAAATAAGATTAGATTTTTTTTATACTTTACAATTTCTTGTTTTATTTATTTATTTATTTATTTTTATTCACTGTTGTAAGAAAAAAAACACTATGGAATTATTAGAATTATTAAAATTAGAATGGTGCATAAAATAATTCATATATAAACAAATCATTATTTACTTTTTACATGTTTGTTTGTTTTTTTATTAATTTACATATTTTTCCTTTAAAGATCTATATTTAATCAATTGTTTATATATATATTTTTCATAATTATTTTATTAGCTATTGTACATTAAATTGGAATGACTATTTTATGATTGTTTTTTAATTTCAAAATAGCATCTTAAAATATAAAAAAAAATCTATTTTAATATAACCAAAATAATATTGGAAATTATTATTTACAAAAATTTGAATTAAGGTTTTAATTTGGCATTGTTTCTTTATTGTTGTTTGACTTTTCCATTAAGCAACTTTTTAAGAATTATTCAAAATAATGCATCATATAATAGTTCCTTACTGTGCAAACACATTTTTTGCTACGTTTATTTGTTTTGCGTTTATTTACATTAAAAAAAAAATTCAATCATCTGTGCGGGTTTTTCTCTTCTCCTTTTTTTCATGTTCTATTTGGAATTTTTTTTTTACAGTCTTTTGAGTCCCACAAAAACAGGTGGACGTTCACACGCCGCTGTCTTGTTTGCGTTCCCTTTCACACCACGCGGCGGTGGCGAAGACCTCAGCCACGGCAGATGTAGTGAGCCTAATAAGGGAGATGGAGGAGAAACTAAGAGAGAGCAGCAGCTTTAATTGGCCTGCTAATGAGCTTTTTAATACGCCGAGCGAGCTGAGCCGAGTGTAACGTGGAGAGCGCGGAGTGTGTAGGAGTGTGTGAGTGTGTGCGTGGGCGCAAAGGGCGACACTCTCGCATGGAGCCGCATGCCGATGATCCATTTATGATCGCATCTGTATGCGAGAGCGGCGGCCCGTCTCTGCTGTTGACACGCCGTGATCCAATTTCCAGAGTCCACAGCTGCATATGTGTGTGTGTGTGTGTGTGTGTGTGTGAGTGTGTGTGAGTGTGTGTGTGTGTGTGTGAGAGAGAGAGAGAGAGAGACTGTTGTAAATTGATTGAAATAGCTTTCACTGCTCTTGTCATTTCTTCGGGTTAGCTGTTTTTTATGGTTCCTAAATGGCAAAGCCATTGGACAGTGACTTATGCTGAATTGATCTTCTCCCTCTCGAGTGGTTTTATTGGCGTGACCGTGGCATCGGCGAAGCTTTCTAATCTCTTGAGGTGCGACGTCATGCAGGTATTTTTCAACACTCAGTATATCATATGAAGGAGAACTCATAGAGTTCTACAGATCATAAAGCTGTTTTTTTTAAAGACAATAATTAAAGGCAGCATCACACAAAAAAATAAATAAAAAAGGAAGAAGGAAGGAATCGTGGCCGTAGCTTCAAACCGAATAATTAAATTTAGGCAGATATAGTGATGTAGAAGAACCTGGATGTTGCATCATACTGTGGATTTTTTTCCGTACTATTCCTCCCCTATCTATATTATAATTCTGTCACTTTCTCAGCCGCTCTCTTCTTCCCGTCATCAATAGGGAGCGAGCAGGTACGATTCGGGGGCTGGAACTTTCTCAGCTCAGCCCTGACACTGACGCGGTATTATGTGAGAAGAGGTGAGGAGTAGCACACTTCATGATGTGCTGGTATAGGAAAATATACAATGATGGGGTGGTGTGATGTGTGCTGGTACCAGTCAGTCTGCAACGGAGCGCTTTCAATTCTTTAAACAACGATTTCTGGCGATCCCACTGTATCTACTACAATTCTTTTATTTTAAAAAATACCACTAAAGATGCCAGTGTGATCCGCTTGTGGTTTTTAAGACAGTTTTCAGTATTCGATCATACTACTGAATCTACAGCTACAATACAATTTAGATTTTTAAGACAATATGGAATGATTTTGATAAGAGACTGATGTTTAATATTTGATGCTACCACTGAGCCTGTGATTGAACAATTTTGAGATTAAAAATTTTTGGTGATAGCACTGAATACACTACGATACGATTTAGAATTTTCAGAGTATTTGTTCAATATTTGACGATACGACTGACTCTGCTATGAAACTAGATACCGAAACGATTTCAATTCATTAAACAACTATTTCAACTTTTTGGTGGAGCCACTAAATCCACTACAATACGATTTCGATATTTAAGAATTTTACGATTTTGACCATGACATGGAATCAGCTTTAAACCAATTTTAATTCTTAAGACATTTTTTACTGCTATCACTGAGTCTGCTGTAAACAATTTCTTTTAGTTTTAGGATAAATTTCAATATTTGACGACACCACTGAGAGTCAATTAAAAATACTAAAAAAAAAAAAAAAAATTTAAATACGCTACTATATTTAATACAAGTTTCTATATTTGACAAGATAACTTAAAATAAGAATTTTCAATATTTTTTACGATAACACTGAATCTGCTACAAAACTATTTAGATTTTTGAGACAGAGCTTTTAAACATCTGATGTCTCCACTGACTCGGCTATGCAACTATTTCCATTTTTAAGATATTGATTTTGAACATTTGATTATTGTAAAACCGAAACATTTTGCAGTTATGCTATTGCATGAAGGTACATCAAACGACATAAAGATTGATACTCTGTTGTTTTTGTGACGTTGTATCTCCAACATGATGTTCTGACCATTCATGCAACTTCATCCCAACGTCATTTCATCACCTTTCAAAAGCAGCATTGTCCCCGTGTGATGTTTTTGGTGGACGACCTTGCAACCCAATATTGACTATATGACAACATTATACGTACAACTTTAGCTGGGTTGTTCCTCCCATAGCACAGCGATTAACTCTTTCTTTATCATAGAATAGCTCTTCATAGGTTTACAGTTTAAAGTTCGCTTGGTATCTGTAAACAGTTAATTGGCAAAAAAAAAGAAGAAAAAAACAGCTTGTTAATTCCTGGAAACTTTCCTGTAGTGGAAAACATAAGTGTACAGCTGACACTGGAGACTCCTTCCAAAAATGCTTAACACACATTTCCTTAAAGAAAAATTTTAATATAAGCTACATGTGAGAAAACATGATTTTGATTCTTAAGTCTACCGTTTTAAATATTTGAGGACTACGAAACGATTTAAAAGGATTATACGACTCTGATTTTTAGGACAATTTTCAGTATTTGACGATTTTTAATATAACCTACCGTATGAGGAGATGAGTTGTTTTTTTTTTATTATTTCAGAACCTAACTACAGCTACTTGACATACACTTTAGCGTATGTTACCAAGTAACTGATTTCCTGAAGATTTCTCGTAGTGGAAATGTAAGCTTACCACTGATACTGGAGACTCCTTCCAAAACGCCTAACAGTCATCTCATTTCAATATTAATTACTGTATGAGTTGCTGCTACCTTCTGACCAATCAGGATCGAGAACACCACAATGAATGGAAAACTCTGATCTTCCTGAACAAAGCGGTGTTTAATGCTTTTACTCTCCTAATACGGGTTTACTTTGGTTTGTTTATCTTCGTCAGTGTCTCACTCCATCTCTTCTCCTTGGCTTCTTCTCCTCAGGGATCTGTACCGTGTTGGCGGGACCCTGCCTGGACACCAGAGGAAGAGTTTAGGCGGCGTGCAGGACATGAGACAAATGAGCCAAACTCTCCCCATCCGAGTCTGAAGCGAGTGCGAATCGGTAACCAGACCACACCTCTGAGAACCAGTTCATCACTAACGACAGCACCGACCGGACCGACCGGGGAACTTCCTTCATGCAGTATTTTGGAAATATATATCATCAAACCTGAGGAACTTTGGAGAACCTTTGGGCTTCCCTAAACAGAAACTACTCCTGGTCTGTACAGACAGTCTGTGTATAAATTACTCGGATCGTATTCCATAATTTTTTTTTTCTCTCTTTATTTTTTTGGTTTGTTTTTTTCTTCTTCCTCTTTTTCTTTTGCACTGGACGATTTTTACGCAGCTCAAAATCTGTTGTTTTGGTTTTTTTCTACTCAGGTTCAGTTTGCATGCCTGCATGTTTCTCTAAAGGCAAGCCTTTGAAAGCGCGAGAAAAAAAAAGAATAAATGTAACATGGCTGACGATGAATAAGAGGCAGTAGAGGGGTAAGCATCTGGTTCGCATGCTACCGGATTGCCTTTAGCTTTCCTGCATTATTAACGGTAGCGTTCTGGGTGTTCTCTTAATGAAATCCTTCCGTTTGTGAGTTTTCCGGAGGCAATACAGAGTGAAGAATTACAAGCTAAATGAATAATATTTGACATGAATTAAAGACATGAATTAATATGCGAGCCCCGAGTAGAAATGAAAGGGGTTTGCTGTCGGCCCGAGGACATTTTCGATTCCCTTTTTTTTTTTTTTTTTTTTTTCTCTCTCCGAGACTTCTCTTCGGATCTTCATATTGAAGAAAAGAAGAATGCAGAAGGAAAAAAAAAATCTTTTTTCAAAAAGGGGGTAAAGAAAAAAAACGATCACCTGAGGAGGTTAAGAACTTTAAGAACCCTTTGAACCGGAAGCGTTTTGTTTACCTCTGTTGTATTTCGTCTTTCACGTTCCAGTATTAAGACAAACCTCCTCATGGACCGTGATGTTAGAATTACTGTTAACTGTGAAGGAGGAGGACGTTATGGAGTGTGTGTGTGTGTGTGCGCGCGTGTGTGTGTATACTGTATGTGTCCAAATGAGATTCATATGCATGCTAGATTTCAGAACTCTGTGGTCGATCATATTTCATGACGGACAACACGCGGACTGATGGAAGCCGTTTTTTTAAGAGCTTTCCTTATTTACCAGGAATTCACTCTGTCGTAAAATCTGCATAATTCTGTAAATAAATACTGCTCATACGAGCCTAAT
>JAOVVB010000043.1:17886957-17904742 GCA_028570985.1 Heterobranchus longifilis
AGACCTGCTTAAATTACTTGCAATGGCCCGAGTGTTCAATTCAGACCTGCTGTTCTGTCCACTAATTAGCAATCAGTGGCTTATTCACGCTTCTCTTTTAGGTTTTAAAGGCTGGGCAATCATTAAAAAAAAATGTAACATTCAGCCCATTACCACCATCATTGAACACCTTACATAAATAAACACACCTATGAAACGGCTAATAATAATCATAATAATAATAATAATAATAATAATAACATCATAAGCAAGATATCTGTTTGAACAGTGCTGTTGAATTCTCAAATCAGATTGGTCCGAAGATGTTGAAACCATCACCGCTTTTATAGTAACGACTTGTAAATCAGACATGGCACATAAACGTTTTCATACGGAAGAGTCTCCAGCATCAGCGCTCCCGCCTTCCGTCACAGAGTTCAGAGTTCAGTTTATAGCTCGTAAGGGGACGCGAATGGCCAGGGAACACTCCATAACATAATACACCGATCCCAAGGTGCCGATACGCTTCGTATTGCAGTACCGTGAGTATTGCGATTTTAGAAATATCCTGACTGGATATTAAAAAAAAGAATTATTATTTTATTTTTTAAATAATTGAATTTAACAATACTGATTTTTTTTTTTTTTTTACCTGAACCATGTTAAAAGTTCCATGTTCTATCACCAACTTAAATGAAATAAATTATAAATGAATCAAAAATTTATTTTGGAGTCTGATCGATTTTTTTTTTTTTCCCCTTTGCTAGTAACGCTTGTTCAACTTGTTAAACATAAATATAAACTGATCTGTTATAACGTCATAACCTCATCGGCCTCTCTTTTATGCCTCTCTTTAAAGACATCCCAGAAAGTGGGGGGGAAAAAAATCCTTGGAAAACCTGGAGATTTACCAAGTTACCAAGCTCTGACACTGGAGACTCCTTCCTTAAATACAGACAAGCTTAACCATGTTGGTGATTACACACTTTTTTTTTTTTTACAGTACATGGAGCATCCTTTATACAAAAATACTTACCATGTGTTAAGCTTTTACGATAAGACGGCGTGGGCAAGAATATATTCCAGAGCTTTATTCCAGAGCTTTAGGAAATAAATTAACACCATCTGACTAATTAGAACTGAGAACTCAGTGACAGTGTGAATATTATTTATATATATATACATATATTAGACCTCGCATAGGTAATCAAAGTCATGTGTCTTGGGCGTGTATGTGTGGACTGTGTAAGCGGTTTTGTCAGCGTGATCAGAGGCGCTCTGACTTGTCTGGCTGATTTCCCCAGTCGTATGTCCCTTAGCGAGCAGACCCTCGTTCCCCCGCGCTCGCACAAAGGCGCGTTTGATCTCGCCAATTACGCCGAACGCGGCAAGAACAGCTTGGCAGCAGAGCCGGGGTGTGCGTCGGACTCTTTTAACTGGCATAGCAATTTGCCCAGAGGTTCCTGGGCCTGCAGTCGCCGCCGTTCTCGCTGCCTCATCAGTAGAAAGAGAGAGAAAGAAAGAGGGAGAGGCGAGGAACAAATGTGAGGGAGGGAGTAGAAAAGCAGAGAAAGGGAAAGAGAAAGCGTGAGAGAGAGAGAGAGAAAGAGAGAAAGAAAGAGAGCCTGGTCCAAATGTGCTGTAATAATCACAATGCGAGACTCCTCATTAAAGACTGCAGGGCACTGTCAGAGCGAGATTGCGTTTGTGGGTATGTGTATGAGTATGTGTGTGTGTGTGTGTCTGTATTTGTGTGTGACAACAGAAAGACAGGTACAGCTGAACATTCGTCTAACGCATTACAGCCAAGATTCATCTGCTAGCTGTGCAAGTCCTTGCTGTCAATATGTGCTTCTGGACTGTCTGCTGGAAAACTTGTGATTCCAATTAGACACTGCAGGCTTGCGTGTACACACACACACACACACACACACACACACACACACACACACCACTGCAGATATGCTGCAACACAGCACTGCCTCAGAGAGCAAGAGAGTGAGAAAGTAAGTATAAGGACTGGGTGATTCATTAAATGAACATTCACACAGCTCTGTTCCAGCGCGTCCTACGCCTCCGGATAACAGCCTCGACCCGCACCTCTGTCTAGGAATGCTGAAAGTAAGTTTGGTCTCGGTGATCTCCACCCACTCAGCGCAGGCATCGTCCTCACGTCTCTCGTCATCCTTCTGCTTCCCTTCTAGTTTCCTAATGCATCACACAAGTGCATGGAAAAGTCTCAAAGGACCGACGTTGGCTTGTGCTTTGTACGGTGCGTTGCGGTGATTATGAGATACCAGCAGCATTATCATGAAAAATGCTAAAGGTTGAAAATCTGCTGCCCACTTAAGAGGGGACTGTACAAAGTGGGTGTAAATATGGTGAGAAAAAAGTTTTATTTTTAATGGACATGATTGGAAATATAGACTATAGTCTCAGAAATAAAGGCACCAAATAAAGTGGTACCATAAAAGAGCACATTGAATTGCTTTTATATGGTTCTCGTCATGGTTACAGTTAAAACCTATGTACCTATAAAGGAACGTTTTATGGTACTGTCTGAGTGTCGAGCACCTTCATTTCTGGACGGGTGGAATATCATTCCTTGGTCTACTATGGATCTCCTCTTACTGGCCTCCAAATCCTCAAGGCCCCAAATCCTACACCCCTTGAGCCCAGCACTGTGGAACAAATCTGCTGACCTCCGAACGGCCTTTAGAGGATTGCTTAATGCCTGATTTATATTTATGGCCCACTTAAACACCCGGTGAAGCTCGGCTGCTTTTCGCTGCCCCCTGTCTGAATAACTGAGTGACTTTCCCCAGCTGAACGGTGACCTCGTCCAGAACGACTCGCTTGTAAGCGCTAGTGTGTGGATTCGAGATCCAGCAGCGGCTCTGGTGTGACTTTCTTACCCCAACGCAGCCCGCCCCAAGGCGCCGAGTGAATGGAGAAGGGCTCAAAGAGGAGATTAGAGTCCCTCTGTGTTTGCTGATGGGATTGAGGGGGGTTCGGGACCTCCTGCCAGAGTTCCTGCCAACAAAGAGCGGCAGTAAATCAGTGGAGGGAGGCAGTGAAACGGCAGGGATAAAAGAGTAAAAAAAAGAGCCCAGCAGGGACCTCATACATTATCCGCTGGTGTCGACATACAGTAGGAAGAGTAGAAGGCAGGATGGGCACAGGAGGATCCTTTCAGTAGCCTAATACGGCCACCAGCACTTAGCAGGACCACCATGTGGAATCGGAGCGACTTTTTACGCTCAAGTAGCTTTTGGAGGCGGCCCAGAGGAAATCGCTGGAAAATGCCATGCGAGATCTTGCTTGATAACCCTCCCCCCGCCACCACCACTTCTTTCCACCCTTCCCCCATCTTGTTTTCTTTTCCCTTCCTCCTTCCCTTCATGTACCTGATTTCCTCCGTCCGTGGCTGACATCTGCCACCACTTGCCTGTGCAATCACACGGCTGAGAAGGGCCATGGATTACCTCACCAAGAAGTCATGCAAATCATCACAACCGCCCTCCCCTTCTCCCTTCTCCCTTCTCTCTTCTCCATCACCCCTCGACCAGGCTTGATCAGGGATTTTAAGAAAAGGAATGCACAGGCTGACTTTGCTTCCTTTCTTATTGCTAATGTACTTGCAATATAGTGCAGTAGAGCAGTCAATTTTATGGTAATGAAAGAAAAATAAAAAGCGGTATACGTTACCGCTCATAAATTACCCACCCATTCTGGGCTGCAGCTTAAGAGCTGTAATAAAGACTCACTCTCCTTCATTTTCTGGACCGAACTGAGGCTGGGGTCACTTTCAAATCGAGAAGAAAATTCCACTAAAATATAATCAAGGGGCGTGGATCCACTCGTTTAGGGCGTCCACTTTGACGTGTGAAACGCATTAAAATAAATTGACGAAACCGATCAGTCGGGTCTGGCGTGTGGCGTTAGTGAAGATGGTCCATGAAGCAATTAAGAAGCATGAGAAAGGAGTGCAGTGATTGATCGCTCGCTGAGGGCCGAGTCGTGGCAATGCCCCTGTCCTTGCCGAGCGGTTGCTATGGCAACTGGAGGAAGGAATTGGACTCAAGGAGGGAGAGATGGGCTTTGGAAGTGACTGACCGCACACCTTCTTTTTATATTTTTCTTTTTTTTTTTGGTAAGATCTTAATGAGTTACACCGGTTACAAAACATAACATTCATCCTGCATCCTTTTCAATCTTCGTGAAAGCTGTACTGCCACAAAGCTTTTAGAGAAGACAAAGTACATGCTGTGATCCTTTTACGAGGAAAATGGTTTGTTATGAAAGCTTAAGGAACTATTCCGGGGTCCTATTTAAAAGCAAGTCTGGTGCCTGTCACATCCTTCTCACTTGATTAACGTCAGTGAATGTCACTGTGACATGCGGCGTCTTGAAGAAGACACTGATAGGCAGTTTAACCTTTTACAACGCTTTTTGGAAGCCATTACCCTTTAAAGGCTGCGCTAACTTCCATTCAGAGTTTGCTCATAAATGGAGACGTGGCTTATTTGAGATCATCATTTTATCCAACTGGAAGAACAACAGAAAATGTTGTTACAGGTGTTGGACTGATTAGTGCTCTTTATAATCATCCTCTGTGTTTTTTTTATCTGAGCCTCAGGATTCTGCAGAAGCTCGATTCCCAGCACGCCTCTGTTAGCCAGGAGGCTGTTTAAATAAACCAGTGAGACAAAGTTGGAAATGATGATGCCGTATACGCACACATACCACAGTGATCATGGATTCTTGAATTTGATTGGTCTGAAGGTGTTGGTTAATTATCTATAATAGCGGCTCTGACAAGTGAGCTGCTCGTTCAAAAATCTATTTCAGTTTTCTCTGAGGACGTTTAAAGAAGGCGCCTACACTGTCGGCGGTTTCTAACAGTTCACGGCAAAGCTATAAATTTACGTTTACGATTTGTGATTTCTTGCTAACATCTGCTTTGTACCGGTTCACGTCACAGCATTCTGTTGTTGATTTTTTTTTCATACCTAAAGCAGCACAATTTTATTAGGGTTATACTGTACACATGATCCTGTTTTATAAGGTACCCGCAGGCAGTCGTCAGATTTTAAGAAATCTGACAGAACACCTGTTTTTCAGCCTAGTAATTGGATTATTCAAGGATTATCTGGACACCAGATTATAGATACAAGATTAAGGATACATGCTGTGAAAGCAGTAAACCCCATGCTTTAATTTAACACCACACCTATTACATTTGAAGAAATTACTTCAAGTAGAGGGTTTTGGAATGATAATGAAACCTTGCTCATGCGTAATGAAACAAAGAATCTGAATATGTTCAGGTTTAAAATTCAGTTTTGCCAATAATTCTTCCGAAACCACATTTTGAAATCTGAGTTTTGTCTATGATTATAAAAAAGCATGGAACCTTACTGCCAAAATCTGATTATTTTGTTAGCATTAGATTACCTTGAACACATGTATAAATGTCCTGGAAATTTTTAATCATATAAAATGATCGCACATTGCCTTCAGGTGGCTGAAAACCCCATCAGAATTTTCATAATACTTCTGAGCTTAATTAGCCAAGCCAGAGGGACTTGTCTCCAGCCACAACCTCAACCGTTCATGCAAAACTGCTGGTTATGGTGACTGATGCACTTGAGAAGGCAGTGACCAGGAAATACACAGCGGCCCGACTGATCATACTTTTGTTTACTTGTTGGTTGTAAGCAGGGAAGGTTTGAGCCATGCTGGGTGGGACGGCCACCCAAACAGCAGCTGGGGCTCAGCGAATCCTCCTGAGTGTATCAGCGCAGCCTTCAAATCGGCCAAGCAGATGTGTCGTGAGATTAATCAAGACCCAGGACTTCTTGGCGCCATTGCACCAGGGTTTAGCACCTTAGCTCAGACATAAAGTTCTTCCCCGGTTGAGCACCAGGTGCAAGTTTGCAACAAATCAAGTGCACAATCCTGTCGGCTTGTCTCTCATATGGGGACCTGGCCTGGGATCGTTCCAGGATTCTTCTATGCTCTGTGTGTAGGGAAAAGGAACGAGAAACAAAAATAAAGGGCGATTTAGCCGCAGGTATTGGAGTGGCACGGAGACGCCACTAGAGGATGAAATTATGAAGTTATGACGCGCCGAAAAACAGATGGTAGGATTGCATTTCGGCCTCCCGCGGCGTTCACTTAAACAAATCGCAGAGCAGAGCGTGAAGGCAAAATCGCCAAGGACTTCAAGTCGGGACTGATGCGGAACGTGCTTTCATACCTCTGTAAAAGCCTTTAATTTTTTTCCCATAACAGCATTTTTTTTGGGGGGGGACACTAACCGCCAGATTCCTCAACGACATTTGTATGTCCCTGAAAAAGTTGAAAAAAGGAAGATGAAGAAAAAGAAAAAGGTTCTCATTTTTTTCACTTAGGGAAACCAGATCTTGAAAGTGACACTTTGGCAACTCCAGACTGGATTGATTATATCGTTTGCACCAACACTGTGGTAGACCGAATTATCCTTTGCTCCTCTGCTGTAACTCCCATCAAAGCTCTGGCATGAACACACCACCGAGGTCTCCCTTTAATCAGATTTGCTGGAGTGAAAACACTCCGGCGCACAAAGAGACCATTGATGCCCGGTTGATGTCAACAAAAGGAGAGTCTTGACAAGGGAGGCGGAGTGCAAGAGCAGAATGATGGAGAGGGAAAACGAAGAAAGAATGGAGGGGGAAGCATGAGGAGGATGGGAGATGGAACTTTTTTTTAACATTACCATTTGTATTGCATGGAGAAAATCTGCAAGACCCCCATCAACTCAGTAATTTGAACAACTACATAGGTTCGCATTATTGCAGATTTAAGGGAAAAAGATTGTTTCTTTACTGTGTTAACCTTTCAAGCCTTCTAGATTTTAGGTATTACTGGAACATTGGACAGTGCATTTCAGTAGGGTAAGTCTTAATTACACGGCAGACTTCAGATCTGATCCTCTGATTTGTCATGCTATTATGCATAGCAACAGTGGACACAGTGAGTGTGGCCATTCACAGTAGAGTAAGGGATAACAGATTTGATTAAGAAAGGAAGCTGCGGTCAGATACTCTAATTGGAATTAGGTGATTTAAAAAATACTGTAAAACTGGTGTCGCTCTTTCACAGGTCAAAAATGTCATGTGCCAAAGACTTTCTTGATAAACAGCAAATGCTAGATGTCTTTTATCAGATGTCCTTGTGTAGGTGTCAAAGGTGAACCACATAGAATTTGTTTAGTGTCACTGCTGTGCCGGAAATGGCCCATCACTTAAATAATATCTAATAACTGCTGGTCTTAGTGGCCCTTTCTACTGATAGACAGAGGATAGATAAATATGCTTAGTAATTACCATCTACAAATTGCACATATACTGTACGGTAGATAATAATAGCCAGTACATTATTATTCCTCATAAACCACACCAAAAACCTCATATTGTATTTTTATCCATTTATCGATAAATGGTAAGCATCTGTAGAATCTGAGGAACAACAAGTTGTTCCTCTTGAAGTTAGACAGAAAAACACTGATGTCTTTCCCATAGTGGAAGTTGCAGCTTTACACTAACTCAAATAAAGCACTGACACTGGAGACTCCTTCCATACAAGTGTGCAATAAATTATCCAAATACAATACAAACATGGGATTTGCCTAGCACCCAGAATGGGCTGATGTTGTGAAATCACCCCACCACATGGTGCTCCATATGAGACAGAGCTGCACTGTTGGTTCTCATCCAACTTGCCTACATACAGGCAGCATTTACATTCCAGAACAAAAGGTGTCCTTAGGAAACACGTCCATCCCCTGTGCCTTCAGCCCATGAGAAATGAATTTGCACACATACAAACTTGAAAGCCTGGTTTTAATAAAGAACTGGAGGGAAGGCGAATATGAGAAGCAACCTCAAAGGTCTATCGTGGGTTTGAGAGTGACAAAGCTGTGGCTCTGGGTGCCAAAGGGGCAGCTGGGGTAGTGGTGATGGTGGTGGTGGTGGTGGTGGTGGTGGTGTTGGTGGGAGTACTGTTTCAGTCGGAGAATGCGAAATGGTGATAAACAATGGCAAATTGGGACGAAGACCCCCAGCTGGGCTATTGTGGCCTCCCGCTGGGGTCTGAATGGAAGAGAAAATGGCAAACACACAGGCATTTTGCTGAAAGAGGATCAGGGAGGAGAGCGAGAGTCGGGGTATAATTGCGTAGACGAAACCCAGGAGTACGCACTCACATATGATTGGGTTTTAAAAAGACTTAATCGCAAATATCAGTCTAACAACAGCTGAATGTGGGCCTGACTCAGGAGCAGGATGGCATGCTCTCTAATTGGATAAATGAACATGTTTTGTTTTTTTTTTCTTTTACTGATTCTCCATTTCTTAATGCCAAACAAGCAGAACCGCGTCTGAACTTGGGCCCCCTGTTTCCCCTGGGCTTAATTGTGGCAGCAGCGTACACAAGCTGGCCATTGTGTTTGTGTAGAGATGGGATTTGCATGCGTGTTAGACAGGATTACCCACGGTGGAGTCCATGCTGGGAACTTGAACCCCTGCAGCCTGCTGTCACTTTAGTGTCTTAGCGTCTACACCATAAAGGACACAGACGGCAATTTTTCGGCAATTTCTCAGGGTGGTTTTAGGAACTTTGCATTATTCGGGACTAACCCCACTGTTTTTACTAGTCAAACATATTTACCTTCTATTTATCATGTCCTTTATTTCGGGATGTTGCTCAGTTTGCCTTGTTTGATTAAGGATGTTCTTCCTTAAAGGAGAAAAAGTATTTCCAGAAGGATTATTTGGATAGTTAAGTGTCATTAGCTTGATTACAGGGTTATACATGGAACCCTCTGATAGAAAAACATTCTTGGTAGAGGGGTTAAAGGTTGTGGTTCAGCTTTAAGGATTTTCCCCAGAGGGATAACTGCAGGACGCTTAATAGATGTAAATTTGAATGTTTTTTTTTAAAATAAATAAGGTATTTATAATAAATAACGTTAAAATCATGAAAAAATATGGGATTGTACCTCAGGGAGAAGAAAATTACATTACAATGAATGAGTTAATTAAAACATTTAATACATGGTTAAAAAAAAGGTTAAAATATATAACAAACATAAAACTAGTGAAAAGCCAAAGTTTAAAAAAATACATATTTTATGCCGATAAAATATTTATAAATGTACCAAATGGGGGAAAAAAGCCCTCAGAATTTTTTTGTCCTTGGAATAGAAAGAATTTTCATTATAAAAATGTTTTTCTTTTGCTGAGAGGTATACTATGTTACATAAACTGACACATAATAAGATTCTAGTCCATATTAAAGCTTTACTTAAAAAAGAAGCACTAATTAAAAAGTATAAACTGATGTATTTGATTGATATTTCACACAAAAACAACCACCCCCTCCCCCCACTCCCCCCTCAAACATGCTCGCCCTAGGACTTCCTGCCATCCAATCGCCTTCCCAATTATTTCTCTTCTCCGGCCATGGTGTCGACTCGATCCCTTGAGTGTGCGAGGGCTCATCTAACAAACTTCACTCAGGCTAATTGGAGCAGCCCTTCAGGCTGGCAGAGTCGAAATGGTGAGGGTAAGTCAACAAGGTCATGTTAAAGGTATTGGAACACAGCCCAGATCTCACATCCACAGCGGTTTTCAATTAAACCCGCTTCTCATTTTGCAGCTGTCTGTTTTCTCTCTCTGTTGTCTCTTTTTCTCTTCCTGGGACGAGGTTAATCCGTTTCCTGACAAATCTGTTAGGAAAGAGAGTGCGTAACACTACGATGCCTGTGATTAATACGTGTCTTGGCGTGTATAATGCGGTCATTAATACGCACAGTGGCTGCAGGATTCATGCATCATCATCATCCACCGGCTAGTTATGCTAACTCACACCTCAGCGTGACACCTAGACCTGCCGCATTAAATATGAATGTCTTGTTAATAATACATTGACGCGGCTTTGAGCAATGTTTCCAGCTGTGCTGGAGTTGGCGTGGGGCGAGTGTGATTAACAGCCATGTCAATTTAGACATTCTCTACATATAATTACACCACAGCTCGATTCTGATTGGTTAGAAGGTGTTGATTTATTTTCCATAACAGCAGGTCTGACAGCAGTTCATATCCTAATACCTAATTGTTCTGTTTCCATTGTAAGTGCTCATATATAGCTTAAAAAAATATTCCAACGATTTGTTTATTTAACATTAGCTGAAGAAATCTCCTGCTTCTGAGCTTTTTAACAGTCTGATGTAAAGCTGAATGTTTCCTGACACAGCAAGCTCTTCAGGTTCTTCATTTTTTGCTCATTTATTAAAGTTAGAAAAAAGAGAATCTGGTCAATCAAGGAACACCAGTTTATAGCTGCTGTAACATAAGCGATAACAGGAACTAACATATATTGCAGACATTCCACAGCATTAAATAATAATAATAATAATAATAATAATAATAATAATAATAGACAGCGTGGTGGCCTAGGGTCTTGCACCTCTAGGGTCCAGGTTCGATTCCTGCCTCGGGTCTATGTCCAGGGAGTTTGCATGTTCTCCCCATGCCTGTTGGGTTTTTTTTTTCTCCAGGTACACTTGTTTCCTCCCACATTCCAAAGACGTGCATATTAGCTGAATTGGTGTTCCCAAATTGACTGTACTGAGTGTGTGGTGTGTGCGTATGTGCCCTGCGATGAATTAGCACCCTGTCCAGGGTATAATCCACCTTGTGCACAAAGTTTCATGGAATGGGCTCTAGGCGTCCTGCGATTCTGTATAAGATAAGCAGTAGAGAAGATGAATAAGTTAATTATTATTATTATTATTATTATTATTAAGTACTATTAAAATCATAATTTTTATATATAATCAAATTACCTTGATATTTAATTATCCAAATATAATTAGAATGATATTACTCCCTGTGACCCTGAATATAGGATAAAGCTGTATAGATGATGAGTGAGTGAGTGAGAGTGAGAACGATATTACTCATTATAAGATTAACAAAACAAAATGATTAAAGCCAGTTGTTAATGCCAGGATTGAAATTACAATTAAAATGAGTATTAAGCATTTATAGAATGTTTTAAATATGTTTATTTATACAACTAAATATAATATAAATTGTACATTTGTTCTACTGTATATTTAAGGTACTTAAATGTTTTTTAAATATAAATGAATAGTTGCTTTATGGTTACGGAGATGACATCTGAGTACTAACATGAATATGTAAGTAACTGATTTAAGTAAACTACAGGGAAAGTGCCTATGATCTCTTTCTGTCTGTCTCACTCTCTCTCTCTGCCATGCACACATACATACCATTTATTCCTCTTGTCTTTTCTCCCCTCTTTCTTCATCTGTGACTACTCGGCGGACGCAGATCAAGCAGAATCCTCCATTCATAATTGATAACCGCTGTGGAATTGAAGAGCCGGGCTGTGTTCCAATACTGTTTTTAACACAACTTTCTTGACTTCCGCTCACAAACCCAAGGGGCTGCTGCAATACTTTATTAGCTGAAGGAAAGTTTGTTAGATGAGCCCTCTGAGACTCACGGGACTGCGTCTACTTCAGGAACAAAACTAACCCAGAAGGCACTGTGTTCTGATGCAATTTGCATTCTCTTGTATTCAGTTTCAGGGTATTCCCTTGGTTTTTTTTTTAGGGTTGGTGGGTGGAAGGAAGGAGGAGTCGGTTTTCATGTAGCGGCTGTGGCTTATCTGCTCAAAATTATGCTGGAATTAAATTTTAATAAAACCATAATTGAGTGAAATATGAACAACAAACCCTAATTTCCACCAAGCTACCATTTATCTCCTGATGACATCACTAATGTAGCCTAATATGGCTAGCTTCCCAACTCAAGCTAATGATGAGCTTAGCTAGCTCACCTCATGTTGCCTCACTGCACTACAGGGAAGCATGTTAGCTATCTATGTGGATATACAGTAAATAAACACTTAGTTTAGCTAACATAACCTACTACCACTTTACAATAGGTACATTTGCTGTCTATGTGGAGATATAGTAAGGAAACAACTAGCTAAACTTACCTCAATTATCTGGCATATCAAAGAGATATGTGTTTACTGTTTTTTAATTACAAAATGTTGGCTCTTTGTTTGTTTTTAAATAAAAAGACGACTTAGCTGGCTAAATTTCCCTTAAATTATTTAACCCACCTGAATGTTAGCTATATTTGTGGAGATTTAATAAGGAGACAATTAGCTTAGCTAGCTATATTTACTTCAGGTTATTTAAATAACATTACAAAGAGATATGTGAACTATCTGTGTGAATGTTTAATAAAAAGACAGCTAAGCTAACATAACTTATCTCAAGTTACTTAATCACAGGAATCACAAGGATGTTAGCTATCTGTGGAGATACAGTAAGGAAACTGTATGCTAGCTATCTGTGTTGATTAATAAAAAGACAACAACAAATTTAGCTGGCTAAATTTACCTCAAGTTACTTAACCGTTTGAATTTTAGCTATATTTGTGGAGAAATGATTATGAGACACTTAGCTTGGCTAGCTAAATTTACCTTAAGTTACTTAACTGGCATCACAAAGAGTTATAAGAGTTATAGAGTACAAATGTTAGCTATCTGTGTAATTTTTTAAATAAAAGACAGCTTAGCTAACATATCTTATCTCAGGTTACTTAATTACAGTGGGTATGTTAGCAATCTGCATGGAGATATAGTAAAGAAACTGTTAGCTTACCTAGCTAAACTTACTTAACTGGCATTATAAATCCTGTTTGGATTTTTAATGAGAAGAACGTTTAGCTAGCTAAACTTACATCAAGTTACTTAACTTGCATTAAAAACAGGTAGGTTAGCTATTTGTTTATGGATTTAATAAGGAGATAATTAGCTTAGCTAGCTAAATTTACCTCACATGAACATTAGCTTAGCCGGCAAAACTTACCTCAAGTTACCTTACATGAATCCAACATTTGCTGTGTTAAACGTTGTATTGAAATCCACACCTGCTGATGTTGGAGGTATACGTGTGTATATTGCTTTGGCACAGCGGTAGGATTTGAGTCAGGTGGCTCGTGTCATACCCTAAAGCCTTGGTGCAGAAATCTTGCATTCCACAATATGGCAGTCCCCATGATCAGGACTAATAGATTACCTGTCAGGTGCAATGAAGACAAATGGAGGCAGCTGCATCCTTTCAAGGTTGATTCAGAGCCCAGGTTTTAAATGCGCAACAGGGCGAAGGGATTTTTTTTTTTTTTTCCTCATACAGTACAGGTAATGCACAGGTAATGCGGTTTACGTTCTCATGAGAAATGACCTCAAATGCTGTTTGTGTGTGTGTGAGCGAGTGAAAGAGGAAAGGAGAGAGGGAAAAGAGAGAGAGAGAGAGGGACGCTTCCCTTCAGGATGATTTTATAATGAGATTAGCAATCGATCTCTTGTTGACCTCATGTGGCACGTTTATCAGTTTGTAATAACTTCCATGCAAACATCTAATGAGATCAAGAAGCTGAAACAGAGCCAGGAGTACGCACCGGATGCAAGGGTCAATTCGAACCAGAAGCCGTGATGCAAATGAAACTGCTTTTGGTTGTGAAATACTCATCCACATTATTATAGTGGACTACTGCTAAAGGAACAATTCAGCTCCTTATTCTAAATGTAAAAAAAAAAAATAAAACACTGCTATTTGTAGTTTTGCACAGAAGTGTATTTAAGAAGAGTTGAAATATTGCACTCAGTTAGCATCACACAAAATTGTCACATAATGTTTAAATGGGCAGTTTATCGCTTTATAGTCCTCGGTTGTGCAGTAAGAACAACAACAGCAGCATTACAAGAGTTTATTTTTTTGTCCACGACCAACTTCAGTGGCTGTGATTAAACAACGAGAGGCATTCAAGTCAAACTGGGACTTTTGATTGTGCAGAATATCAGAACACAGTTATGAGTTAAAAACTCCCTTGATTTCTCTATATATACACTACTGCACTTATCCCAGTGTTTCACTAGTGCTCAGACACCATCAAGATGGAAAGTATCTCAGGAAGCCTGGGTCATGATCATTCTGCCTGCTTCACATCTGAAACACTCTTCGCATGTTGGGAACAAGATATCCCGTTAATTTTCAAGGATCAGGCATACAGTCTTTTTTAAAATTCTTGCGCTGCTTTTCTGCGGCTAAGAGTCTTATCACCGTACTGTGCTTGAATTGTTCATAAACAATGGACTGTGTTTTGCTGTACGTTCACACTAGTAAACAACAAGTTGCTTGCATCATTAGTTGTTTGTCTCCTTTGGGTATGTCACAATTGTTACTGTAATGCGATGAAAAATCATAGTAGCTGAACATACTGTAGCTTATAAATGGAACTGGTTAGATTAGTCTGTCTTGACTATATATACTGAGAGTCACCTCTGCTATAGTTTTTTCCTTTACTTTTTAGAAATGGAAATGCAGAAAGTAATTTATTAAGCTCACAGAAGAAAATGCATGTAAGGGGTGCTTGTAAAACTCTATACAATACATTTAAAATGTTCATTCCTCCATCAGTAGTCATTTACTCATCTCAACAAGACATAATATCAACTAAGATTTGTCTTTAGGACAAGAAAAGTGGTTCGTGCCCAACCAAGGATCAAAATGCCTGTAAACCTCGTGCTGGTACAAAACTCCAGCCCAGGCTTTATCCTGTAACTGCCAGTTTATCATTCAACTATTCATCTTGAAGCGTTTAAGGAAATCATATAAAGAACGATTTCAGCATGTACCATCCTTCGAGATTAAACAAAGATGAACCTTTCAAAGTGTGTGTATGTATGCGTTTAACGTCATATCCACGAAGTGATCCTTCTCTCATTCAGAACGACACCATATGCCGAGCCATGCAATATCTGTGCTCACTAAACGCTACGGTGTGCGCCCTTCGACCCTGGTCTTGACCGAGGCAGCTGTCTCACTGCTCTTATATCGCCGCAGTTTGCCCTCCAGCTGCCCTGCGTGGTGTTTTTTTGATGTTCAGCATGCTCAGCCGACATGTTTAATCCAAGACTGCTCTGTGACGTCTGACGTGCTTGTCAAATAGGATTTTGAGTGCAATATAAGCACCACACGCTGCTTCTCAATGACATTTGAGACATCCGAGTGCATGAAAATCTAAAAAAAAAAAAAAGAGAGTAACTTTTTTCTGTACCTGCAAGAGATCATTACACAGGTTCAGATTTATGCCATTTATAAACTTTTACTTAACTTAAATCCTATTTAGTCCACATACAAACTTACCCGATCTTCACCCTGAACCACATCATATATGTTCATATTGTAATATTTGTGCCTAATTTGGTGTTAATTGGTATGTTGGTGTTCTCTGAGACATTTAACTTCTAAATACCAAAAACAAACCAGCTTCTTTTCTTATTCTACATTTTCCAGAAACTTCTAAGTACTGTCGTACTGAGAAATCCAAACCCTGGAAGTCGCAGAATGCAATGCAGCTGTTTCACACAGGTGTGCTACGGCAGAGACTGTGGCGGGCACAAAGGCGAAGATGGTGGAGTTAACAAGAAAGATTTTTGAGCACAGTTTACACGATTCGAGCACCATCACATCATTGTGTTTATGTAGAGATGAAGTGAGGGATAAATCCTACTGGTACTTCTATCAGCGTGGAAATCCTGTTGTGGGTAATGTAGGAAGTGGTTAACCAAAGTGAAAATAAACCAATATGTAAACCACCCTCTCTCTCTCCTACTCATTCTCTATACTGCTTTTTCTGTACAGGGTTAAGGGTGGCTTGGAGCATGTCCCAGAGCACTTTGGGCACTAGGCAGGCCTGGATCCTATCCCGGGGCTCTAGGTTTGGTACACCCTGGATGGAGTGCCAATTCATCGCAGTTTACACAAGCACACTCGCACTCTCACTCACGCAATATGGGCCATTTGGAAAGCCAATTAGCTTAACTTGCATGTCCTTGGACTGTTGGAGGAAAGCAGAGTATCTAAAACCCAACAAGCACTTGAACATGCAAACTCCATGAGCATAGACACAAAGATGTAAGCAAGCCTTCTACCCTAAAGTTCACATTGCAAAATATATTAAAAAAGGCCCGGGTTAAATAAGCTCTGGGTTCTATTCCCACCCGGTGCCCAAACCCGGGCCACTGGATGCGTTGCTCGTCTCAAGCCCGGATAAAATGGGAGGATTACGTCAGGAAGGGCATGTGGCATAAAACCTGTGCTGACCTCCGCTGTGGCGACCCCTCGACAGGAGTAGCTGAAAGTCTAACAACAACACAATAGAATAAATCTTGAGCATTGCGGTTGATTATAACTATCAACATGCCTATCGTTAACGATAGATTTTTCCTTTATGCAAATTTAATTTTGGCACTTAAGTCTTATTTAGAAAAATAAACTAATCTCGTCTGCATCTTGGTTATGTCTGTTAACCATTGGCGTTAAGATATTTCCAAATTCATTCAGACTAGCCAGCAAGCAAGCAAGCAAGCAAGCACTGGAACACAGCAGATGTTGCTCTTTGTTTGGCTGCTCACATTAAGGGGTTGTTTATGATCTGCACATTTGATTTTGCACCGGATGCCCTTCCAGATGTGACTCAGACGTTTTTAACCCAGGCTTAGAACCAGCACTAAGGGTGATCTGCAACCATGGGGGCGGAGTTTGGGGCCTTCCACATGGCATGCGAGATCCATACCACAGAACCACTAATGCCCCCACAGCAGCACAATAAATATGACTTGTAGTAAGTAATATCATGAGGGGTGTTCAAGTCAAAGCAAGACTTTTGATTTTGCAGAATAAGAGAACACAGTAAAAACTCCTTTTATTTCTCTGTATAATCCTCAGCTACACTAATGCACTCTTCCCTGTGATTCACTTGTGCTTGGATACCATCAAGGTAGAAAGTTTTTTCAGTATACTAGAGCCATGATCGGACTGCCTGCTTCACGGCTGAAGCGCTGGCCTCGCAGGAACCAGCACTTTAATGGGCCAAACATATGAAAATGGCTCGCAGCGAGGTCAGGACTGTACAGGGGATGTGGCAAAAACTCCCAGCCTAGATCGTGTAATGTGCTAAAAGTTATCTGTTCACAAGAATGACTGCACTGGGCTCTTGGCCAGGATTGTCATTCATGGCCATACGGCCTTCTTTAAAACGTTGGCACCATTCAAATGTTTTACCGCGGCTAAGAGTCTCATCGCTGAACTGCGTTAAAAGTCTCCTGTGAATGTCAATCGCTTTTACGGCTTCATTCGATAGAAATTCCACCACAAATCCCGGTTTGACTTGAACGCTCCTCGTATTTAACACAGCGCTACATTTGCATAACAGCTAGATAGAGATCACAAAGGTTATTGAATCCAAGAATTTTAGTGCTTGTGTTTAGATTTCAAAACATCCTTCGGACAAATGGCATTCTGGATCAGTGTCTCTAAAGGTCTACTGCAATCCCTACAAGTTGGTAAAGTACAGGGCTCTAAAGATGGCGATGCAAGAAAACAGAGAGTCAGAGAGGTGAGGGAAAAATCTGAAATGTAACGCAGCTGGAGCGTTCGTCAAGCGTTTATTAACAGCAGGGACACAAGGGATCATAAATATTTACCTTCTCTGGCGCAATAAGGAGCTGAGGGGATATCATTACCGAGCCGTCACTCAACATCAGGTCGGCGTGTCTGGCAGAATTATGAGGGGGGTTATGATGAATGATGTCATGACTCTTTTTAACTCAAGCACATTAACAGGCCCCGAGTGTGAGTGTGTATGTGTAT
>JAOVVB010000043.1:17923430-17943800 GCA_028570985.1 Heterobranchus longifilis
TAGAAATTGATATTTCAATAAATAGTAAACTTGGCCGATTTCGTTATCATTTTGTTGACAAGTGGGGCTTGAAAATTTGCCCACCCCCTTAAGTGGGGAATGACAGAAAATGTTTGAGAACCACTGCCTTAACTAATGAATGCTAAAATGGACCTGATGCAAGTTCATCATTTGTATTTATTTATTTAAAAAACATGATGTTCTGTTAAAATACTTCTCTCTTTCATTCCTTCATCTCAATCGTGCAACACTGTGCTCTTGCAGAGACATCCTTCAGCACCCAAACACATTCCCTGAGTCGCAGTCGAGAAGACGCCATGGTGGTGCTGGTGCTGGTGGTGGTGAGAAGGCCAAAGCACAGATTCCTGTCTCCAGCGTTGGAGAGGAGAGAGCACTGCTCCTGGGCTTCACCATGATGGCCTTCTCCATCCTCATGTACTTTGTGGTGGGGATCGTTGTGGTAAAGCCGTGTATCCACAGGTAACGGAGGACAAGCAAGTTACTGATTGGCGTGTCAGTGGAATGCTGGGGAATGTTCTTGGAAATGTTACACTTCTGCTGGGTTAAAAAATATTGTCGGATATAAAATAGTTTATGAAAATCAATATGAAATGTTCATTAACTTTAATGTAATATTTACTATAGACATGTATATTTTTATTCTGAATTTGTTTTATTGAAAAATGTTTCAACATGAGGGCTGAAGACTCTCATGTGGGTTCTCCGAATATAGTAGCCTTGATGGAGGAAATGCCCCAGTGACGGGTGGGAATTGGATACGACTAAATTAGGGGCAGCAAATCTGATTTCTAATGGTTTCTAATTAAATTAAATAATTGAAACATGTCAGTTTGATGAAAAATGTTCCTTGACAGTTACCCCGATTATTCAGGTATGTTTAGACTTTTCTAAAATAAAATCCCATTATAATTCTTAGCCTGAGTTTAAGATGTTAATCTCTCGCCATGCAGCGACTGGGGAGACGCCACCAACTGCTCTCTGATCCAGACCGAGTTTCTCAATGAGTCTGATGAACGAGGCACCGCTTATCCGTGTCTGAAGGTCTTGGTGAATGTCACAGCTGTGACATCTGAAAAAACGTTGCATCTGCGCTACGATGAAGCCGCCGTGAACCTGAGCCCAGAGGTACTGCTGTTAATAAATGGGCATGATTACACTTCACACTTCCTGGATGCTTTGCTGATTGCATCTTTGTCCCCTTAGTGTTTCTACACCCCGAAAAACCACCAAAACAAATCCGACGTGGTAGAAGAAGCTCAAAGAATCAAAGAAGTCCTGGGTAAACTGCGAGGCCAGGCTATAAGGTGCCATCTGAGCGAAGGGCGCTACCCAGAGGATGCCATCCTGATGAAGCGACACAACCTGCACGTCGCGCTGCAGTGCCTGATGTGGCCGAGCCTCATGCTGTTTGGAGGAGCGATGCTGGTCGGTCTGGTCATGCTCACGCAATACCTTGCTTATCTGTGTAATGAAACCATCCAAGAAGAAGACGAAGGAATGGAGGACGGGCAGAGCACATTGGGGCAGAACAAACAGTACAGGTTTCTGCCCTGCAGGCCCTGGAGTCCCAGTTTAGAAGGGGAAGATTAACAAGCTCCAACCTTAGTCCAGTGGTTAAGGTTCGGACCTAGCGATAAAATCCCAGAGCTTCCCCTTGACTGGATTCTTGAGCGACACCCTTAGCCTTAACTTCAAATTTCATCATCTTGTTTAGGTGAGAGTATCTTGCAAAGGAATGTATGTGCATTTGTGCTATGGTCCTGATAAGCAGGATGTTGGCCAGCAGGTTGTTGTTAGTGTCTTACAGCTCCAGGGTCTGCAGGTTGATCCTGAGCTCGTGCTACTGTAAAGAGATCCGCATGTCCTCCCAGGATCCATGTTGGTTTCTTTTAGGTTCTCTGGTCACCTCCTATCTCTGGGCAGATTGGTGATTCTAAATTGCTTAGACGTGGATGTCTTATCCAGGGTTCATTCCCACCTCACACCAGCTGTTCCCAGGATAGCTTAGAGGAGGAAGATCTATGAATCTAAGCAGAGACACAATAGATAGTTTTTTTTTTGTTTTTTTTCAAGGATTTGGTATTATTTTGGTCTTCAGCATTGTGCCAGGAAAAGATCAGACCTCCAACTGTCAAAGCTGGACGTACTTATAAAGAAGCTCTACTCGGTTTGATGATCTGATATCCAGAAGCTTTTACTGTCTAGGGGTAGAATTTGATCATGACATAAAGAAAAGTTCATACATGGTGTTTCTTGTACAACCATGTGTGTACTGTTTGTCTGTAGTTTTATTCTTTTTTCTATAGAGATTGTTAGCCAAGTCCAAATGAGCCCCGCTGCATATTTTAGAGAATACTGGTGACCTTTTTTGTCGTTTTTGTGCTTGTGACTCAAATGCTACTGATCGCCTGGCTCCTGTAATACTAATAGAATAGGACATTTATTTGAAAAAGAAGGTCTAAAAGAAACTATTACTAAGGAGGGCAATCTACACACTATCATGGAATAAAATGTATTATAAATCTATTTTCCAAATATTAATAAGAAGGAGATTTCTTTTCTAGAACTCTTCTAACAACATACATGTTTCAGATTGATTTATTGACTAGATTATTAAGAATGCGAGCTGAACCGATCCATAATTTAAGACAAATAGACCAAGCTAGTGAGTCAAGAGCTGCATTACTGGAAGCTTTCTCAGCATCTGTTCATCCTATTGCATCAGTTTTGCCCTTTGTGTTGTTTAAATTGAAACCAGTGCTTGACAATCTGCCTGTTGTGAACATTCGTTAACACATGAACATAAGTTTGAAGAAAGTCTTTGGATTAATATTTTTTTATGTTTGCAGTGGTCTCGGGAAATATTAGCACATGATTTTTACTAAAAGACTGAAATGATGGTGGCATTATGGCTTAAAATAACACTATTCAGCACTTTATCTTCGGTGTACAGAAGAGGATTAGGACCAACATAAATAAAAGTTTTAGTCTGACTTTAAACCCAGAATATTGAAACTAAAATATTTTTTATGCTGCTCCTAATCCGCTTCTGTATTTGTGAACTTCACTTCCAGGTTTCTAGAGACGAACTAAATATTGTCTCTTATTTTCTCATAAGTTTGGAAAATACTGTGCCATGGTAGATTTCTCATCAGTATCGCATCAATAAGTGCTTCAACCTTTTTAGCTTTATAGTCGAATATATTTTTATGTTTTATATTTTTTATAAAAATATGTTAAGAAAAATGTGCTGAAACGTATACATAGATATATAAATCTTTAGATGAAATGCCGTGTAATAAACTGGACTTTGTTTTCCACCATATTTATCATGACTGATTATTTTCTTTGATAATAAGAGTTTTGTGATCATAATGTTTCTTTTTTTTTAATGAAATAAATATGAACATATTAGATGTGCTTACAGAGGATGGATGGACAGGTACTGGGTTTGACAAACAAGATGATGGTGGCTCTAACCGCTAGCATGCAAGAAGGCCAGAAAAAAAAAAGAGAGGAACATGGCTTTGCTCCCATATAATCGGCTCAGGAGGAAATTGGCCTGGTGATCAGAGGGATGTAGTAGCGCAGGATGTGGCGCTGTTCCCGCACCATCTCCGAGATGTTTGACATCCCAGCATGAATAGCAGCGTGGTCCCTCTGACATTTTCGGGATGTAGAGGCACTGCAGAGTAATCCATAAAGAAAAAAATGCTATTTGCAGAAATACAGATAACACTCTCGCATTCCATCATAAGCTGATATAAATGTACAGACATTAGTTAGTTAGTTAGTTAGTTAACAAACAACACAACTTAAGTACGACTGTAATTAAAAAAGTTTTGATGAATGAATTCATTTAGAATAATTACTAATCATTACTTACTCATTATTAGGTCCTACTCCTACTCCTCCTAACATCATACGGTCTTAACATACTCAAAAATCCATGAAAATCAACACACATGCTGGAATCTGGGGCCATTAGCACGCCTGAGCAGCTGGGCCCTAGGCGTGGCATGGTATACATACTTGCGCGTATGTATGCGAAACCCAGTACACATTTAGATCTCATTGAGCTGAACAACATTCACTTGTGCATGTCATAGGCTTTACTCTACAGGAATTCAGTTATTTTGGGCGTTTTGTAAAATGCACCCAATGGAATTTGATATACTCCTCCCACGGGAATTATATGATCACTACCAAACTGGGCCAATATGATCTTAAGACACTGAGGATGCAAAATTGCAAAGGAATTTTTGTTTTCTCAAACAGGTCAGCCGTGATGATGCATTAAATCTATGCTGAAAATTGGCAAATAACTTCCTGGGTCGCTTTTTGGAGGTCTAAACATAAAATTCTGTCTATTCTAAAATTATGTCATAATGGTATTGGTATGTCCCCTTTAAATGCATGTGTCCACTGTGCCCACTTTCCATCTTTCTGGCGTGGTCAGGCTTCTATAGCACAGGTGCTTGGGCCCGATCATTATTCCCTGCAACTATATTTTTACTTGCTCTCATAAGGGTACACAAGATTTGGCACAGACTCTGTAATACTAGTAGCTCCACGAAAAGAGTTCTTATTTATTCATTTATTTATGATTGGGAAATTGCTAGAATGTCATTATATTCGATATGGATGTCGTTTAGCTGTTTTTTAAATAATACATATACGTACTGTAAGCCACACCATTTTCAAATTCTCATATCCTATTTCAAGTGTCAAACTGTAAATAGTAATCAGTAAATAATAAATGTTTTTGTATCTAACATTAAACATATTATCGTGATGTAATCCCTTACTGTAAACCATAACCTAAGGACATGGATAATTAGTGGAAGTGTCTTGCTTAAGCAGGCATACAGTATATAACAGTCAACCTAATTAGTGACCTTTTCTCGCTGTAACCAAAAAGGTTTTTTTCTGAGGGTTCATGCTGAGGTCTGCCTGAACTCTGTCAGTGTGGAGACCTCTGGAAAGCTCTAAGGCTTGACGTCCACATGATGTCTTACAGATGCAGGAAAATAAAAAATGGAATAGTTTTCCCAATCCGGTCTTTAGCTAAAGGTGATCTTGCTACCCATGATCTCCGAGGATCATTTACTATACTTTTGTGTGTGTGTGTGTTTCCAGGAAACACAACATATTGACACACAGTTGAAGTATCTGTGGATGAAGTATCATGAAATAAGCTGTCAATATTTTGTCAGAGCCTCATTCTCCTTCAGGACGTGGCTAGCTATTTCCAATGCTGTACAACAGAATATATACGTTTCTGACCGTGAATGATTGCCTCGTCCTCATCTATCAGGCGATCCATCCGTCTTTCCTCTAGTGTCATTAAATTCCCCTCTAAGTACAGCTTTCGTTTTTATGACAAAGCAGCTTTGTCTTTTGTAGTGCTAATCCTTCCCTATCAGACACTAACAGAGCACATTCCAAAAACAAGCTCGTTAATATTTATAATGCGACCTGCTCCGGTTAATTAACCACACGTTTCAGGACGGCTAATCAATTTACAGATGAATGAAGCTTCCTGCTCTTGTGTATACACAGCATTAACGATTACACTGAACAGTCTGAACATTTAAGTAACGCATTAGTGACAGGGTCTTGTTTAAGATGAGCAGAAAAGAACGATAGCACTTGGTGCAGCGTTTTCTAATGGAGGTGAGATGTTTGGGAAAAATGCTAGCCTGATGGATAAAAGTCAAAACATTTTTACATATATGGCACATAAGAAACATATCTGTGTGCAAAACCTAATCCGAGCCATCCAGATTCACGAGGAATTCTTTATGGAGAGCATGATGGAGATGGATGCTCCAGTCAGCATCCACTCATAGAGCTATCCGTGTTCCATGTGCTCTCACACTTATACAGTGGACATTCTACACTGTTGTGTAATAAGTATAATCAATCGTATGGTGATGTTTTCTGTAAGTGAAGGAAAAACTTTACGAAGGAGTCTCCAGTGTGAGTAACAGTCAGAAGGAAATCCGTAATGTTTCAATTTTCCACCACACTTTAGTTTTATAAGCTTAAAGACAGAGCTCAGTGAGGGAACGACTGTTTTATAACCTACGTGAAGGCGTGAACCTGTACATGCCATTAAATCGCTAATAAATTAAGAATTGTAATCATTAACTAATTACTGTGGTACAAGTGGAATAATAAACAGGGGGGTTCAGTCAGGGCTGAGATAGGTGGGAGTATATTAGATTAGATTAGATTAGATTAGATTAGATTAGATTAGATTCAGGTCAGTGCAAGAAGAGACATTACTAGACAAATACTTTTTTATTTCTTTGTAAAGTAAATGCCTACAGTACGTGCGCTGGCAGAGTGGCTTTAGTGGTTAGCGCTGTTGCCTTACACCTTCCGGGGTCCGGGTTTGATTCCCGCCTCTGGGTCTGCGTGCATGGAGTTTGCATGTTCTCCCTGTGCTTGGTAGTTTTCCTCTGGGTCCTCCAGTTTCCTCCCACAGTTCAAAGACATGCAAATTAGGCTAATTTGACTGGAGGTCCTACCACGGTCATAAAAAATGAGAATAAATACCCCACCATTTCCTCCACGGTCCCTAGATGGACCACAGAGGTCCCTAGATGGATGGATGGAAGCCTATGTGTGAGGTTAAGAAATGTTGGCTTCTGCATTATGATTGGTTAGAAGAATTCAGGCACGTCCATGATTGGTGAGAAACCTAGAGTTTTCAGCCCAATTTAGCAAAATATTTGTTAAATATTAAATCTCAGGGTTTGTAAAACACAGTTCAGGTCATTTAGTTCATACGAAAGCATAAAAATGATACGTTAGTTTTGGTTTGCTCGTTTGCTTAGTTGTTCACGCTGGCATTTTCAACATCAGCCAAAAGCTACAACAGAAGACCAGTGGACTATATATTGTGGTGTTTTTACCAGCTGAAAACTCATAAATAGTTTTAAAAAGGTAATGTTTTACATTAAAAACAACACACTGACAGCAACAGCACCAGGTAATAAGAATTAAACATTGCCAATGCGGCTAGTGCTTTTTTTTATCCATACAGTCGCCAGTGGTGACCGCCCCCTATAAAATAAGTAAATAAAAAAACGTATTTAAATGCAGTCAGTGGTCTTCAATCCTTTAACAGACTCTCCCTGCTCCTTCTTCTGTCTACCTGGTATGTGCGCACACGAGTGCACAGGAGCGCACGATAGTATAGAAGGGTTGCGGTTACCAACGAAAACGCACAAAAACATATGACATTTCATCAGACTGTTCAACTGTTGTACGATTGTCAATGTTTTGCAAGCAGTCTTGTTATTGAACGCAGGGCTATCACATGTGCATAGTCCATGTCCGTGGATGCTCATTAAATTTAACATTTAATTTGGCGGTGTTCAATATATTAATGACATCAGATACTTAATTTTGTTCTACTTCTTTTCAAAACTCATCCAGTACAATTCTAATTAATGTGAGTCTTTGGTCAGTGGTGTGTTCACATTTCTCTGTACCAGAGTTCGTTTGGAAGCGGACCGAGATCCGTCTCGTTTCGCTTGCTTCAGTGTCAGTCTAAAAGACATTCATGTATGTTTAAGTGGTTCATAGATAATAATGAGGATGATTATTGAAGTAATAATAAAAAAAATTATAATCACAAAACTGTTGTCAAGTTGTCAAGACTGTGTTGAAAATAGTTTAAAAATCCCACCATGGTTACAAGAACTTCCTCGTATATTATAGGTTAGAAAGGTAGAGCATGAAGGTGGGACTAAAAACTGTAATTTTAAGTGTAGTTTAAAAGACCCGGGAAGTACATGAGTCACTGGGGGTTTTTGCAAGACCTCTCAATCAAAGGATCTCTTTTTCATCTACATATATTTTTTAAGGATTTTTTTTATTTTTTTTTATTTAATCAATTGGCCAGTTCCTGTTTTAAGATTTTACTTTCTTGGACTTAATATTTAGGTTTCAGCTAGCCTGAAGAATAAAAGTAAAAAAAAAAAAGTCAGTGATGTCCTGACAGCTCCCAACATTCCGTTCTCACTCAGGGTTAATGCTTTTCCTTAGACAGAAGTAGATAATTACAGTTATTCAGGTATAAATTCAATACAGCATGTAAATCAGAAGTGCAACACTTTTATTGTAAGCTGTGTGTATGCTGGGAAAGCTAGAAATCATAGAGCAGTAATACATGGATCATGATGATAAATGCAATAAAAAAATATTCTGCATGATGCAGAAAGCATAACATTTTGATCGTTCTTAGAAATACAAGTTCGTTTAGGATGAAGTGGTTTCGCCGATCTGATCTATAACAGGTACTAGACAGGGTGTGAGGTCTACTGCAAGTGGAAAAACACATTCTACCCATTATACGCAAGTCTGTGTGGAATAATTTGAGTGCTCTCTCAATGTCCAAGTTTCAGAAGTCACTCATACTGTGATTATTTCTTCCTTTCTTTTTCTTCTCTCTCTCCTTATTTTTTCCTTAATTAGACACACAAGTTAGTTCAAGAGAAGGCCAAACAGTTTAAAAATGCACAGCGTGTGGTCTGTCTACTTAAATAAATCCCCTCGATCCAAAGCTAGCAGCTAATAACCTGCTTTGCTGAGTCAACCTCGATAATCGGCCCTCTTCCCCCTGCTGAACCAGAGCGGCACGCCGAACGTCGTAAAGGGCTTTTATAAGACCCGTGTGTATTCAGGGCTGGAGTGCAAAAATCAGCTCCGAGTATAAACGACTTACTTTCAACTGCGTTAAGCATTTTATAACCAAACGTCCAACAAAGAGTCCACCGCATTTTATTTTTTCAAAGTTTCGGTCAAATGGTAGCGCATGTCCTCTCCTAA
The DNA here is from genome assembly GCA_028570985.1 of Heterobranchus longifilis. Taxonomy (NCBI): domain Eukaryota; kingdom Metazoa; phylum Chordata; class Actinopteri; order Siluriformes; family Clariidae; genus Heterobranchus; species Heterobranchus longifilis. The sequence continues at coordinate 17,932,296 of JAOVVB010000043.1, forward strand.
CACTCTTTATCTCCATGCTCATATTGAGGCAATGTAAATTATTAAAGAGTAACAGTAATTACATCACTTTTCAAAGACACGGCATGAACAGCAGCCTGTTCACCATCTGCCGCGTTTCCCAAACCCTATATAAAGTATATTAAAAAAATTATAAATAAAGGGAAAGTCTTTGCTGGCTCAGCATTCTCTGAAGAGACGGCGTGGCGTGTATGTGGCACGCTGTCCACTGCTGATGAATTGATGCTTCACTGCTCGAAAGTGCTTGCAGCTGCATCATTTCTACTACTCCAACTAACAGAAAACTTCTTCCATAAATGTTAAATAAACATCCCTTAACAAAACTCTTAAAACTGATAGAATTTGGCCAATTATGAGGGACGTTCAAGTCAAACCAGGACTTCTGATGAAATTTCTGGTGAATGAAGGTGTAAAAGCGATAGACATTTGCAGAAGGCTTCAAGCACAGAAAAGTGACTCTTAGCTGCAGTAAAACATTTCAAAGATGCAAATATTTGTCCACAGAAGAAATGCATCTGTTTGTGGGAACTGTACACACAATCATTCACTTGCACATTACAGGACTTATTGCCACATACAGTCCTGACCTCGCTCCTAGACATTTCCACTTTTGGCTCATTAAAGGAGTTCCAAGGAGGCCAGCGTTTCAGGCGTGAAGCAGGCAGTCCGAAAACGTTCTACCAGTGAAACGCTGATGATGATAAGTGCATTAGTGCAGCAGGGGATAGAGAGATAAAGGGAGTTTTTACTCTCATAACCGTTTTCTGTTATTCTGCACTATCAAAAGTCCCACTTTGACTTGAATGCCCCTTGAAGATTAAAGAACTCACTCAGTACCTGTGGACGATTCAGAAATCAGAATCGCGGGACTGAAATAGTCGGCGTCGGACAAAGTCAGAAATCTAATGGGAAGTCATTAGGCCTCCTGTGGTGAAAACGAGGCGAGGACTGCCATTTATCAAACGATTTAAAGGGGAGAAAGGAGGATTTCTGAACACACCATGTCATCTCGAAATCTCTAAGCACACACATACACAGAGAAAGAGAGAGGGAGAGAAATACACACACAGCTCTGCTTCTCTTTCACACTCGTTGGCTGCGTTACAGCATCACGCAATCACATAGATGAGTCTTTCATTACCATCACCATCTTCACCAACAAATCATAATCAAGCCTTTAGTCCCGGTCAAAGCCGGCATTCCTCAGGATAAAAAAACTGGCAGATTATGAACTGAAAGGTGCACAGAAACGGAGTTCTTGACTCGCTCTTCCCAATAACAGCACTTATTTTCTCCTTGAGTGGAAAAAAACGCTGTAGCTGGCGGAGGTTGTGAAGACGCATCATGGAAGGATTTGCTTCTGGCAAAGGAATATTAACACACACACACACACACACACACACACACGCACGCACATGTTAAAAGAGCATGAAGATCTTTAAAAAGAAAAATAGATTAGATTTGCCCTTTTTATAAAGGTATATCATCAAAAGATTAAGCAAGGCGGTTAGCGAGGGGAGCGATCTCTAACCTCTACATAAGCGTAGTCATCTACATTCGCTGTTTGCTTGCATGTGACAAAGCCTTCCTGAACGTTTGCAATGGCTCTGAATCCGCACCAGAAAATGTTCCATTTAGGATTTTATTTTTCCTTTTCAGTTTTAAGCTTATCCCTCTACAAAAAAAACAATTTTGCGGAACCTTGTACCATTTGCTTGTACCAGCTCAGAAGTCTTCAAATGTTCTTCAGATGCTTGGAGGGTGGAGTTTTAGCTTTTCCTAGCTAGCTAGCAACCACTCGATAGCCTGAGATAATTTCTGACAGGAACGGACATCTTAACATATCATAACCTTCCCTGCTAATGCTTGCTAGGTAGCTAACGCACGCTAATCTGGGTGGATTTCTGAGAAGATTAGACATCTTGTTCACTAATTCTAATTCTAAACCTCCCTGCTAATGCTGCCTAGCTAATTAACACAAGACAAGCTCACCTAAGGTGATTTTTGCCTGGATATCTTGTTCATATTTTGAACTTCCCTGCTAATGCTAGTTGGCTAGTTAACAAATACAGTACAAACTAACCTGAATGAACCTCTGAGACAGTTGGTGTCTTGTTAATAGATGCCTGTGAATTTCCCTGTTAGCGCTAGATAATAAAAAAATAATAATAATTTAAAAAAAAAAACATCTGACTGCAATTATTAGCGTAGTTGATATCTTATTCACAGAAATCTATGTTTGCCTTCTGTGCAAGTTATCTAGTTAACACAAGCTAACCTGAGGTGATTTCTGACTGGACCGAAAAGCTCAACGAAACCAAACTAGGTTAATCTTTCTATTAAAACTAATAGAGGGTAATTCTGAAAGAAGTCAATTTTTTTTTTTTTTTATAAAGGTTGTTTGTTTTCCATGCTATTGCTAGTTAGCTCACTATGGAAAGATAATCAGATGGGATTTCTGACAGGATTAGAAATCCTGTTTTTTATAATAAATCTTCTTGTTAATTCTTGCTAGCAAATGTTAACATCAGGGAATTTTTCTGAGGAATTAAATTACAATTACTGTGAATTTCTTTACAGTTCCCTGCAGATTATAGCTAGCTACTTAATATAAGCTCATTTTAAGGAATTCCGAATATCTTGTTTATATAACTTCCCTGATAATCTTCCTTTGTTAGCTAGATATCTCATAACCTGATAGGATTTTTAGTTATTTATTTGTTTGTTTATTTATTTTAAGGCAAGAATACACGCTTGACCAATAAAGCTACCTAGACGGCTAAGATAAATAAAGTTTATACTCAGGATATCAGTATTTCGAACAATCGTAACCCTACTTTTTTATTGTACATTCATTCACTCTTTTTCTCGAGAGTTTATCCTGTACAGGGTTGCAGGAATCCTGAAGCCTATCCCAGGAGACTTTGGACACGAGGCCTGTATTCAGTACCGATCCATTGCACACACTCATTCACACACTCAGGCAATTTGGGAACGCCAATTATCCTAACCTGCCTGTCTTTGGACTGTGTGACATGCAAATCGAACCCTCAACCCTGGACCACTACACCACCATTTATTATTATTATTATTATTATTATTATTATTTATTATATATTATTATACGTAGTACACATCCTTATATTGTAAATTTTAGCCTGCAGTAAACTTTTGAAAAATAGTAATACATGATGGTAATTCATTAAGTGAGCACTGAAATGCTTTAATCTACCGTTTAAAAGTTATTCAAATATACTTTAGCATAACCTATGTACTTAAATAGTGAAATAAACAATCAGCAACAACATGTACACACATGGTCAATGCAGCATCACACCACCGAGGGGCTCTGTTGGCGTGCAAACATGGTTCTGTAGTTCAACTCATATTTTTCAGTAATATTTAATTATTATGTATTGTGTCATTATTTTAAAGGATAAAACAGATAAATAATTGAGTCAGATTGAGATGGAGACCATGTACAAAAACATTTATCGTAGTACGTAATTACATCCGGTGTTTATTTCAAGTGTTCAAGTTAAAGCAGGACTTTTGATTGTGAAAAATAACAGAACACAGTTATGAGAGTGAAAACTCCCTTTATATCTCTATAATCCCCTGATACACTAATCCCAGTGTTTCACCGGTGCTTGGATACCATCAAGGTAGAAAGTTTTCTCAGTACACTCGAGCCATGATCGGACTGCCTTCTTCATGTCTGAAACATCGGCCTCCCAGGAACTCCTTTAATGGCCCAAACTTGTGGAAATGGCTTGGAGCGAGGTCAGGACTGTACGGGGGGCGTGGCTATAACTCCCAGCTAAGTTCCTGTAATGTACAAGTGGTGTTGGTGAATGATGGTGTGTACAGTTCCTAGAGACAGATGTATCTCTTCCCACAGGTTGGAGCTGTCGATTTTCAAGGATCAAGTGTTCCACTCGCTGAATGTGCACTCTTCTGCAGTGGGCTCCGAGGTACCTCGGCTGGGAAGGTCAATCATAGATGTGCAGCTTTCTTTAAAACTTTTGCACCTTTCAAATGTTTTACTGCAGCTAAGAGTTTTATCATTGAGCTGTGCTTAAAGTCTTTTGTAAATGTCAACCGCCAGAAAGTTCCTCATAAGTCCCTGTTTGACTTGAACGCCCCTTGTGTCTGTATGTATATATAATGCTTTACTTGTTATTGCATTACCAGCATCCAAAGTGACCAAATCACCAGAAATGGCATTTCCATAGACATGGAAATGTCCACATCTCCTCAAATAAAATAAAAAAACAACAAAAAACAATATATCACTACAGACATTTATCAGTCGCAGGGTTTTATAACTTTTCTGTAACATTCTACCATCTTTTATTCATATATTGCTGTGTTTATAATTTTAATGTTGATCGATGGCCAGTGGTTAGAATTTAAGCCATTGAGAACATAAACATAAAACAGCATCATGTTGGCTATAAAAGGCTTACACAGTATGTGTGTGTGTGTGTGTGTGTGTGTGTGGCCATTAATACATGAACACACTCCAGGATCCCCGCTGAGCTCCATTTTCTGCACCCGCATTTAAAATAAGGACTAAAGTGTAGGAGATTGTTGAGTTCCCACAACACACATCAGCCCCCTGCTGCGCTCCTACTTCTGCAAATCATGCTCATCTATTACGCAGAGAGCAACGTTTCATTTCCCGTGCACTTTTGAACACATGATGACGTGACTCCTTATGCTCATGGATAACACTTTACACTTTAAGAAGAAATCAAGACGAATAATGAACAGGAGTTAAGTCATTTCCTGAGAACTCGGATAGCTTGCCTTCCTGTTTATGTGCGGTCAGGTGTTTATTTTTTTCCCAAAAGCGAAGCAGAATTTTAAGCACAGAACAGAGCAGTTAGAGTTAAAGGTCAGTAGCTCTCGAGTCATCCTGGGATTTGAACTTACAACCTTTGGATCATTAGATCAGAACTGCAACTGCTGAGCCATGAGTTACACGGCGGTGCTGCTGAATTCTGATTGGTTGTAAGCTGTTGATTGATTTTCAGTAACAGCAGCTCTGACAGTGGTTAATTGAGTACTAGAGGGGAACCCCACCTGAGTGCAGATCCTGACTCCTGCGTGCTAACATTACCTGAGCTCATCCCGATGTACCCAATTTCGCGGTAGACAATGCTGTCTACTGTTACATTTGGCGGGGAATGTATGACACAAAAGCTGATGCAGATGCTGCATACTGTTACTCTAGGGAGAGGGGAACACATCTGTGACACACCTGTGATTTTTTGATTGATTGATTTCATTTTATGCGGTATTATCGCTTTCAGTGCAGTGCTGTTTTTTTGTTGTTTTTTTTTAAACTTGGAAACTTCAATAATGTTTTAGAAACTTACAAATACAGAATAAAATAAATAAAGACTAACAATGATTTATGTTGTTTAATAATGGGGTTATATTAATTAAATACCTTAATAAAGGTGTTTTCATGGTGGCTGCACTATAACATTATTATTCTTATTATTATTATTATTGGTGTGTCACTACACACTGTAAAATGGACTATTTTGCCATTATTATCTAAGAAATTCTCTTGTTTGTGTCTGTTTGTGCAGGCAGATCTGTGGCAGGCGTTCCTCACTGAATGTAACAGTAGGCAGCGTCGTCGACGGCAAAACCGTGAATCCCCCTCGTGGGCATTGAATGTTTGTTTGCAAAGGTAGTTCAGTTGTAGGCGTGTCACAAACGCATTCTTTTGCTTAATGTAACTGTAGGCATCATCATCATCAACTTTTATGTCAACGTGTCACAAGCGTTGTACAAAAGTGAAAAACGTGTACGTTAGGCCAAGCTCACAGCTACTGAAACCCGTGAGGAGCAGCAGCGAGTTGGCCTCGAACGCTGTTTGCAGGTAATGGTAGCACGCAGGCCTCAGGATCTGCACATGGGCAAAGCCACGGTAAGCCTCTAGTTTGCAATAAATAAAAAAATAAATAATAACTAACCGCAACAACAACAATTTGCAACTGAGGCTTAAAGGTGCAATTGATTTAGTTTTTTTTTTTTTTCCCTTCGTTCATGTATGAGTAACCTGGAAATATGTAGAACTAAATATTTATTTATTTGATTATTTCTTAGAGACTTCTAATCCAGAGGGTTTATTTGTGTTTGGATGTACTTCCTGCTTGTCCTTTTATAGACATTGTGTGTGTTCCATGGATCTAGGGGGCGGAGATCATGAGCGGGAATCATTCACATGCAAGAAACCTAATCTTAAAAAAAAAAAAAAATACATTTTTTTAAAAGGATTTAACCCTTAAAACTCAGAGAATTTTAGCGATTATTTGTTTTGCAGGTTTTTTTTAAATAAAAACATACAGTATATAGGACTATAATTGTGCAGTATAATTGTGCAGTATAGAGTGACATACAGCAACAAATAGGCAATATGATGAACTATTTAACCAACTATTTAAACCTGACTGTGCAGAACATAAATAGCACAGATACACATGATCACATGTTTTGATGGTTGTTTCTATGACCAAATAATAATAAAGATACACTCATTTTTTAGGGTTCAACATATTTGCAATGTCATTCCCATATTCTGGTAGTGGTAAAATTTACCCTTTATAAAAGTAATGATAACTTTTTTTTCTACCTGACATATTCGAAAACCCAACATGGCACAGTTGTCTGAAGCCTTCCCGTTAACACACACCAGTAAGCCTTACATATAAGCACATATACATTTTTTAATCATCACTGACCCGCGCTATGTTGCCGGCAAAAATCTGTTCCGCTTGACGTTTATTATTTAGGGCACGTTTAATAACTGTGCAAAGTTAATTAGTTTTCATTATAGTAGTTGTTATAAGTATTTTTAGGGCCTGAGCACTATGACAGAAATCCGATGACATCATAGTGTGTGAAGGGCCCTCTTGTTCTAAGTTCTTCTAGGCTTTCTGGGGGTCTCAACATGCTCAAAAAGCCAAAAGCATCAGCACATAGGTTGTAATCTGCTGCCATTAGGATGCCTGAGAGTCTGGGCCCCGGGCGTGGCACAGTGCCGTCACGTGAGATTTCGCTGCTTATCTCGTACACACACGCCCGGGCGGTGATGGCGCAGGTGACTAGGCCCAATCGTTGTTGCTTCGCAGCTATATTTACAATTAAAGCAATGTGTGTGTGTGTGGTTCTGTCACATCATTTCTGTGGCAGTTATGTACCGGGTCGCCAGCTCGACCCCCGATTGTATCTGAGCCCTGACATTAAAAAAAAAAAAAAATTAATAATAAATAATAATCCTGTATACTGCTTAACTTAATAGCACAATGCATACTACTCTAGCACACTACACAGTAGTGTGTGTACTGTAAAGCACAATTGTAGCCCTGGCAACTTCCGCCTCATTTTCTCCCGGAAGGTCACAGAGTTTTTTTTTTTTTTTTTGGTGACGTCAGTTTTGCTTCCTCTGAGCCGACTAGCTCGCTCTCCTGTGCGACTTTCTCAAAGTCTGATTTACTCCGTATTACACAGATTAATGCTCATTGCGCCTGCGCAAACAAACACAAAACAACGCCGTTGGAGTTTAAACAGATCAAACAAGACCTCGTGCGACGTCTGGATTTAAAAAAATATTAAAAACAATCCCCGGCGCGTGACCCAGGATCTCAACGTAAGCACTTTCAAGTTAGCACAAAGTGCGCGAGGCCTGCTCTCGTGCGCTAGCTACACGGCTAACTCTGCAGCCGCGGGTATCGCGCGCGGTTTTTCTTTCTCATTCTGTTATTTTGTAGGAAGATTAATCGCTCCACATTTACACTTGTAATGTTGTATGACGTTTTTTTTTTTTTTTTAAGTTTTGATGATGCCGAGGTCACGTTTCAGAGAGCTTGTGTGTCTGGTAACCGTGCTAGCATGTGCACGAGAAGGCTGTCTGCTTCGGGTCGCGTCCTGAATGGAGCGGTTTGGGATGTGAGGTGCACTACAATCCGGCGTCGGCGCCATTTTAGTTTTCGTCCCCTGTGTAGTGTGGTGAGAAGGTGTTTAGGATCGAGCCGGAGTGTAGTAGTGAGTTGGGGGATGGGGTGTTTCTCCGAGTTTTCTTTTCGTATTAAACACATGGTATTGACCAAAGAAACGTTTAATGCCGATTTAATATCAGTATAAAGACTTCAATAACGCAAATTTAAACGCATCTTGTGGTAGTGAACTACACTTATAATAGGGATTTAGCTTAGCATTAGCTAACTTAGCTAACTTCTTTTGCAGAGCCGGCTTTACCGCTAACGCTTGCTAACTAGCAAGCTAAGTAGCTGGTTGTTTATTTGTCTAATGTTCTACTTCTACCATCAATACTACTACTACTATTATTAACAACAATAATCATTACAAAAATAATAGTAATAATTTACACTTGTAGGTTAAATATTGAAACAGCTCGGGTTTTTTTTTAGCTAATAACCAGTTTACATTTGCTTGCTAACTGAGCGCCAATGTGTAAGCTAAGCTTCTGACTGTCCTATAATCTGTAAATAATATAGAATTTATTATATTTTTATATCTATAACGTTATTGTAGAGCGGCGGGGTTATGATTTGGTCCATGTGCTCTATCCCGAAGTGCACTATTGCGCGCGCGCACACACACACGCGGTGTGTCAGGTTGAGGTTTGGAACACTTTCTGTTCCCCCTGAAGTGATTTGTGACGCCACCCTCAGCATCTTTACTTTTTTTTTTTGTTTGTTTGTTTTTGTTTGCCTGTCTGTTTAGAAGTGGACCACGTGACCAATGCAGGCAGTGGCGTTATTGTGGCATTATTCCATCCTACTTGCTTATTTATATATAAAATATAAGATGTGTGTGTGTATCCAACATCTTTTGGTAAATACTTCTCTTGCGTTCATCCTGAGCATGTACATAGACTCGCAAAGGCTCGTTATTGCTCTTAAATCTTTCAGATTTTAACTGTATAACGTTAAAGGCTAAACCGTTATATGGAACATTAAAATCTCCATGCATATTGTGAAGTTTGTTCCTCACTTCTTTGCTCTTCGATGAATTTCGTCAGTGAACCTAAAACTTTACTGTTTTTCCTTTTCTCTGTGTGTCTGTATGCATTTGTAGATTTATGCCGTTTATGTCATGCGATGTCTTCTGACTTCTTTTATTAACATCTGGCCAATCAGGGTGAAGAATTTCCGCCATGCTCACCAATGGACCTCAGGTGTGTGAGCGTCTGATCCACGCTTGATCTCATGGTGAGTTTCACACACACCACCATCGTGCACGCTCATCTAAAAAAAAAAATCGTGAGAATCCCATCATTTAGGGATAGAAAGAATCCAAAGATATGTTCGTACCCGAATCGTGCTCTCTGTGTAGATTTACCCGTAAGACCACTCACTAGCTAATGTAAACCTTAATCAACTTATTCCACTTTGAATAGTTTAACTAACACACCCTCTAATCTACGGCAGTTTAAATTTCTTATTTGTATTTTGAGACTTAAGAACTTTGTGCTACGCTCACATTACCAGCCTGAAGTGACTCAATAATTATTTTTTCTTAATCCTAAAAATTAAATAATATCTCACAATAATTGCAGACCGTTTATCAGAAATATATCCGATCTGAGTCACTTTCGTGACGTATGCGGTCTTTGGTGGGGAATACGTCCTATTTGCGGTCATGTGACTTGAACTCCTATCTCCCTGTTTTTATTCAAATCAAATGACCACATATGGAAGTGACCCAGACTCCGAACAGGCAGATCAGAAGTCATGTGACTTTTTGGCTCTGAGCATGTATAGGGCACACGCTGATGTCATCAGGCAGCGCCGGCAGCTCATTGCAGCGCTAGCAACAGCTGATAAAACAACTAAAGCGAAGCGTCTGCCTTCCTTCCTTCCTTCCTTCCCTTCTTCTTCTGGACCTTAACAAACACAGCCGACTAACCGCTTGTCGTTCCTTAGACCAAAACCTGAAGTGCATTTATTTTTCTAAAATCGCATCCGTTGTTTGAGTCGGATAAAACACACGATTAAACACCCATCCACATACACCGGAGATGAGTAGGTGCTGTATCCTGCCTGACCCTCAGCTTCCTAACTGGGATACGAGAAAAAGAAAAAAAAACATTTTACTGTGCTGTAATGCACATATGACAAATAACTGAATAATATAATTAGATGAACTGGCTGATCTGCCAGTGACCAGAATTGTCTGGCTTTCCATTTGATTTGCTGTGACTGAGATGTTCATAAAATCGAATTGATTTTAATCATACCCGCACCTAAGAGCCGTTCAGGTCACACAAACAACCCTCATTTCTACACCACCGTGACTCTTCCAGTGATTTGATTTGTAATTTACTATTTTATTAATAATAATTAAAGAAAGACGTGTCATTTCCATCTTGTTATAATTTCTCGACGAACACCAACTGATGGAATGAAACCAAGTCATGGAAGATCTTAAACCCCTCACCACCTGTCGTCATTTTGGACATCGTTAGGAACAGATGCGCTTTTCTTTCTTTCTTTCTTTTTTTCCCGCCATAATGCAAAACCACATACAGTGATGTATTCACGAATATAGATTCATATCTTACTTTTCTAAAATATTATCCTAATTATTATTTAATTTTTCATCCCGCTCTCCACAGGCTCCTTTCTCGCCCTGACGTCTTGGTTTTTTGCCAGGATCCAAAATGAGCGTAAGCAGCGATGAGGTCAACTTCCTGGTGTACAGATACTTACAGGAGTCGGGTAAGGAGGAGGGGGAAAAAAAACATGTGGGGCTGTAACGCTAAAAGTTTTACTGTACAGTCCAGAAAGTTAACGTTTATGAGTAATAAACTATATGTTTAACTATACATTAATAATATAATGAGGACGATACATGCTGCAAATTATAGCTGGTGTATCACTAACTAATCTGAAATTCATCTCCGTGACTAATCCGGCATGCTAATGAGCAGCACGGTTTGTTCAAAAGAGGCAAATGTTTACTTTCTGGTTAAATTTCTTAATCTCTCTCTCCGCAGGATTCTCTCACTCAGCATTCACGTTTGGCATAGAGAGCCACATCAGCCAGTCGAACATCAATGGTGCCCTCGTCCCCCCCGCGGCGCTCATCTCCATCATCCAGAAGGGCCTGCAGTATGTCGAGGCTGAGGTCAGCATCAACGAGGTGAGTGTGTGGATTTAAAAAATTCTATAAGTATCACGATTTTATAAATATCCTGATTAAACTCAAACTTGGCTTAATACATTACTCTTAAAAATATAATAACAATGTAAAGGTAAACTTTACCTTTAACAGTACTGCTGTGTCTCCTGCAGTGCTAGAATGTAAAAAACAGATGTTGCCCTTATATTTACTGTATCAAATTCAAATTCAAATTTTATTTGTCTCATACACAGTACGATATGCAGTGAAATGCTTTAGACAACTGCCCGTGACCTTAAAATAAAAGACTATGAAATAGAA
>JAOVVB010000043.1:17962305-17978588 GCA_028570985.1 Heterobranchus longifilis
AACAAAAGTTGGATCCAAAATGGCCGACTTCAAAATGGCCACCATGGTCACCACCCATCTTGAAAAGTTTTCCCATTATTGTGTTTTTTTCTTTGTTTCTCTGCATGAATGGTATGTTGCTCAATCAGTGTAAGTTTCCCCATGTCCCATGTGACGCACGTGTCCTTAACCTTTTTTGCAATGTCCTCCTTAAGTCCGTTTATGAAGCTGTTTCTCAAGCTGTGACGTCAGTGCCAGTCATGCTGGGGGGTTTCTCCAGCCCGCTGTGCGCATCATGGACTTCCATCAGACTTGTCAAGTACTGGGAAACTGTTTCTCCATCTTGTTGCTTACAGTTTGAGATCTTTGTCATGTCCATTCACACTGGAAAGGCTTTGGTTATCGACATTGATGATCCCGCTGACCAGTTGGCTATAAACAGCGTTTTCGGGGGGGGCGTCCCAGCGTGGCTTGGCCACAACTGTAAGTCCTTCGGGCCATGTTACCTTCATCGGGGCTATGTCCACTCCGAGCTTTCGTCCGAGCCGGCGTTCCAGCTCGTTCGAGGTCGGGCGGAACTCCTGACAGAAGTGAGTTGAGTTCTTCTCCAAACTCGCATCATATGCAGGCAGAGCTGGCTGTTGCGACTGCTGCGGCTGCTCCATGGGTAGCGGTGGTGCCATCGGTGTGGGAGGTGGCAGTCCATCCAGGTCAAGGTCTAAAACAGACTTAGGACACTGCAAACCAGCGTTATATGCAAGTTTAGGAACATTTAGCGCTACTCTCTGTTTTTAGCTTTTATTTTCCACATTCTAAAGGCTTTATCATTTTTGCATTTTGTCTTGAAATAAAACTTGCTTTCTCAGGAAAGCCACACCGATCCACTCACATCATATACTGGCTTAAAGATTGTGAGCCATTAGTCTGCATATACAGTAGGTCATATTTGGGTATGAGAGCAGTTCTGCTAATTTTCTCTGTTCTTTTAGCTCTTTCTGTTGCCTAGTTTGTTCATCACAAAACCTTTGTAATTTTTCCTGTTCTTCACATCTTGTCTTCTTGTGACTTGCCCCATTTTTTCTCAACAGTTTCCAAAAACAACAACAGCTTCACATAGATTATATTTGACCTGCTTTTCCCTGCGGAGGGGTCCCTTTGTGGACTTTACAATCGGCTCGTCACCCCAAGGACGGGTTTCTCCAAAACCTGCTAAACCCCTGTACCAGAATAGTGGCCACCTTCTTGCGGTCAGTCTAACACTGGATGCACTACTTCAGCGGTCCCTACACGGACGCGCTGTGACGAATCCCTGGTATAAGAAATGTCTCTCACACACACACTTATAATCTACGGAAGCTGAAGTAGTGGATCCAGTGTTAGACCTGACCGCAAGAAGGTGGCCACTATTCTGGTGCAAGGTTTTGGAGAAACCCGCCCTTGGGCTGACGAGTTCATTGTAAAGTGCACGCAGGAACCCCTCCTGATGTAACAGCCAGATGTTTGATAATCATATTTGTAGGGTAACTTGCATCTTCATATAATAAATGAGTAGTTGTTAAAAATTTTCTTGTCAGATTTTTTTGCCGTCATAGTTCAACAAATTTGGAGCCAGTCTGGTTTCTCATTTTATACAGGGTGGGCCATAAGTTCCATATATGGGAAAAGCAAATTTATCAAATGTATCATTTATTATAAATATATATATAAATTTGGGGGCATGTGAAGGCCATGGTGCATCAGGAAAAGATAAGAGACAAATCATTTGAAGGACCACATCACCAACACGTTCAACATCTCCAGCTGTGCTAATGCATGTTCATTAACAGTGGGCGAAATAAACAATGGTAACCAGGTAGAGCATGTTATATTAAATAGAATTTTTTTCCCCCTACGTATGGAAACCTATGGCTAATAATGTCTGAATCATTATATTGGAGAATTTAGTGTTTAAATTCATAAATCAGGATTTAGGAAAACCTTTCTGCAATTCACAATGAACATATGTCTTGTATAATACAAAATATGAAAACGCAGACAATCTTTTGGCTTGGATCGAGTTGCTACACAAACTTTGTGCACTGGATGACCATAATGAGCTGAATGAAGCTTGAAATGAAAACCTTTTAAGTGAAACCACATGGAGAGGGAGAGAAATACGTTTTGATGGGGAAGAACTTAACAAGGATCTCAATTCCACATTATGATGGATTTGTTAAATAGGGAAGTAAACAAAAATAGAGTCAATAAATAAAAGTGCATCCAAAAAAGGGCAGCTTGCATTTAGCCCTTCACCTTGTGGACTCTGATCAGCTTAAACGCAAAATATACTGAAAGAGTCACCATCCTCTCTTTATTGTCAAATGAGCCAAACACGACATGAAACATTTAAATCTTTTAAGACCCACTTTTAAAGAGGACTTCACACAAAGTACTAGATAATATACAATTAAATTAATACATTCAAAAAGGAAAACAAAAATAAAAGGAGGGAAAAAACAAGGATAAAAAGTGCCTTTGCATTTACTGACTGGGAGGAGTGAAATAGAGGGAGAGATAGAGAGAACAAAGTTAAACTGCACACATGTGTTAGCATAACATAATTGGCAGACTTGATGCAGCACTTGTATCTTTTAGTCCACAAGTAAATCACTAAACGATGAAGAACGTCTAACACGGATATCTTGAACATACTAGGGAGAAAATACCTGATAAAGAACACGTTTAAAGAACCCATTTTATTTTTTTCTTCTGTAAACGCCACTAACCGGGTCGACACCGGTACGGCGCCCACAGCTGTCTGCACGAGAAAGTCACACGTCACGTATCGAATTCGCACGTCTGATCCGCAGCCAGCATTGAGGAGAAACAGGCCTTTTTTTAATATATATATATATTTTTAAATCTTCCGATAAAACAAGCGCAAAATAAATGCAAGTGATTATTCTGTAGCTATCCCTGCATTTAAAAAACAAACAAACAAAACAAATCTCCGGCGGTCTAAATCAGATCGGCCACGTTCATGGGCATCTCCTCCACGGTGGTGTTGTAGAACGTCTCAATATCTCGAAGGATCCGTTTGTCCTCTTCTGTGACGAAGTTGATGGCGACGCCTTTCCTGCCAAAACGACCTCCACGGCCAATTCTGGGAAAGGGAACGCATTTTTTCATTTGCATTTTATTGTTTCACTTCAAACAGACCATCATGCTGTGTGCGAGAGAGAATGCTCCTTACCGATGAATGTAGTTCTCTCGATTCGTCGGAAGGTCGTAGTTAATAACCAGGGAAACTTGTTGCACGTCAATACCACGAGCCTGGGAGATAAGGGGGGAAAATGGCTGCATTAATCTACTCCGATCCACGGACAAGAACCTGTACAGGAAGCAGCTCATCATCAGGACTCACCAACAAATCTGTAGTAATCAGGACTCGGCTAGAGCCGGACCTGAACTCTCGCATGATGATATCACGCTCTTTCTGATCCATATCTCCATGCTGTAAGAGAAATATGCGTGCTGTTTAGTTAGTTATTTAGGATCATTCACATCTAACTAAACATCACTCTTGGTGCAGGGAGATTACTCTCGGGGCGCACGATCAAGTCACGGCTTCAAAAACGGAACAAACAATGTAATATTAAACACCAACATGGATGTGATGTAACCTTGCCTTGAAGGTTAAAGATTGAGTCGTCTCATTTTATAGCATGATGTTAAACACCCACAGCTCTACTGCCTTCAGTAATGTTTTAAACGATCCCTTTGAACTGTGTCGTCTGATTTGGCTCAAGCAGTTATATTCCTTCTTGAAGTATTTAAATAAATGCAACATTTTTCTCCCTGAAAAGGTGATATATTTAAATACATTACGGAATTCATCAACTTTATTTTAATTTTTTTTTTATTTTAGGGTTAGGGTCACCTCCCATAATTGATTTCTTTACATTACACACTTACATTAATTCATCATATAACCCCCTCCCCCCCCCATGGTACAGTATTAGTACAGAATTCGTTTGTAAATCGGATTTATTCCCAAGTCTGACACGAACATTGTTGGTCTTTCGGCTGCTCCCGGCAAGGGGTCGCAACAGCGGAATATCCAGTCCAGTCCGCACTACAACTTGGCACAGGTTTTACGCCGGATGCCCTTCCTGACGCAACCCTCCAATTTTATCCGGGCTTGGGACCGGCACTGCATCCAGTGGCTGGAGGGTTTGGGCACTGGCTGGAATCGAACCCGGGCCTTCCGCATGGCAGGCGAAACACCTACCACTGAGCCACAGTGCCTACGCCTCCTATACAATGTAAAGTACACCAACCCACTAGACTAAATGTATCCTTTCCCCACACTGCCATCATGTGGCCAAAAGCTGTAACCACACCTGGGGAAATTAATCTCACAAACCGTGTCTCTCTGCTCATTTAAATTGCAAACGGAATCACGGGCACCATTTTGACTCAGAGCCGTTTTTCCATTGTGAATTCTGTTTTGTTAAAGATGTTGCAAAATCAGGATTATTCACCATTACAGGACAGACATTTCATCGTGCTCCTGGACTGATTCATTGAAACAGGCGAGGCCGACTCATTTCTCCCTCACAATATACCCGGAATTTAGATATTTTATACATCGAATTATACACTGAAAATATTATATATAATTGTAAATATTGGTATTTGGTGAAGTGCAGTGTATTTCTTGTACAACACAGGCGAGCTACTTTCGCGATTTGTTCTCATCTACTAACGTTTGTAGAATTGTGGTCCGTGGTGGTCCAGAGGCAAAGTTTAACAAATTGTACAAGTACGAGATTCAAATCTAGTTTCGTTAGAGGCCAAATCAAACCGGTCTCGAAGTCTGATCAAATATGAGTCGGGAAAAGAATAAGGTTTCAAGCATACGCCAAGACATTCAAACGATTAAATAACTAAATAAATTTACATACATTTTTGGCCACATACTGAAGCCTGAACTTTCAACCTGATTAATTAAATTTTTACAGAGAACACTTGAAACGAAAAAGCTGTTTTGCTCCTCGAGCCGTTATTGCCGAGCGACCCCAAGTTACCTCCTGCACATTGTGCCAGTTGGTCAGTGGTATGATCAGTAAAGAAAGAAGTCTCTCCAGTGTAGTCAGTCCCGAAAGATGGTATGCCATCATTTCATACCCGACCCAACAAGCCAAACCTTATGTAAAAAAACAAAGGAAAAAATGGTTTCTCGTACCAGTGCGGACACTGTAAAGTCTCTGGCGTGCATTTTCTCAGTCAGCCAGTCCACCTTTCTTCTCGTGTTCAGGAAAATGACGGCCTGGGTGATGGTCAGAGTCTCGTACAGATCGCAGAGCGTGTCCAATTTCCATTCCTAAGACACAAAGTAAGAGACTTTTTAGCGCCAACCCACGACAAAGCAAAGCACAGCACAGCAAACCGTGCGAATACTGAAGTGTAGCGCAGAATCTTGAGACGCAGGACACAGGACATTAAGAAAGAGGTCCCTCCCGGACTCGTTTCCGATGCTGCGTTTTTTTTTTTGTTGCTCTTCCTTCTTTGAGACGTACCATACTAGCATGATCGGCAGGGCTAAACCAAAAGGCTCAGCCCTGCCGATTTTGGCATGGCGCTTTTGGTAAAGAAGGTGTTTGTGTTTCTCGGGCAAATCAGAGTGGTTATTTGTTTGCGTGCGTGTTTAAAAACCACCTCTCTTTCTACGTTGATGTAGAACTGCTTGATACCCTCCAGGGTAAGCTCCTCTTTCTTCACCAGGATGCGCACGGGCTCGCGCATGAACTTCGTGGTCACGTCCAGGACCTCTGCGGGCATGGTGGCCGAAAGGAGCACCACCTGAAAGCAGACACGCAAAGGTTACTTCACGCCCAGAGAGCGTCTGTTGATCATAAAAATATCACGATCAGTCACCGACACCAAGCTGTGTTTTAGTGATCTAAACAGGACTTAAATAAAAAATTTAAAATGATAACGTCAAGATCTACAAATTCCCTGCGACCACTTTCTACTTGCTTTTGCAAGTTTATTCAGGTAGAAAAGGGTTAATTGTTGCACTGAGCCTTGAAACAAAGGCCACCGAACATTAAGAAAGAGGTCCGGCCAAGTTTCATTTCCGCCCAGGGCACGTTCGTCTCCTTCCATGCTTTCACTCTGCTGGCATTATTACATAAACCAGGAGACCTGGATTCTGTAATTTAAGCACAGTTCTTTTGGATGGAAGGAGAAAGGAGGGGGGAAAAAAAAAAAGGTTTGTGGTCAAGAACTGAATCAGATCCAGCCCCGCCCCCTGGATTTTTGGTTCTGTTAGAACACCACCCCAACTCACTTGAATGTTCGTGCTCAGCTTCTGAAAGATCTCGTAGATCTGATCCTTGAAACCACGACTCAGCATTTCATCGGCTTCATCCAAAACGAACATCTTGATCCATTTAGGAGCTGTGGAGGTGGGGGGAGGAAAAGGGAAAAAAAATAAAATAATTGAACAAGGTTTATAGAACCACCCATACAGGTCACACTATGGCACAGTGGAAAGAGCTGTGATCAGTAAAGTTAAAAAAAGCATCTCCATGATGTGTCAGTCCCGAAAGATGGTATGCCATCATTTCACACTCGATCCAATAAAGGGGAGGAGAAGAAAAAAAAAAAGGGAAAAAAAAAAGACTTGAGCTTACAGAGAAACCTTCTGTTCAGCATGTCGAACACACGCCCCGGGGTCCCCACGACGATGTGCGGCGCCTCCGCTTGGAGTTTCTGCATCTCGTTGCGCACATTGGTGCCCCCGATACAGGCGTGGCACGACGCGCCCATGTAGTCGCCCAAGGCCAGGATGACCTTCTGAATCTGTGCAGACATGATAAGAAATAACAGTGGTCAGACTTCTGAATTTAAATTAAAAAAATAATAAAAAAGGGCCTTTGCATGAGCTGAAGCAACAAAGCAGCATTTAGGCTCCGCCCACTAAACCATGCTTTCAGACGGGACAAAGTTTCTTAAAACCTCACTAACATCACTCCGCATCCTGGAACATTTTTCTTCTACATTCTGATGTTCGTTATTAAACCCAATTACAAAAACTTTTTTTTTCTCAACAGTTTTTTCCTCCCGTTTACTGTTTTATAGTAGGACAAACTAGCAGAAAAAAAAACAAAAAAAAAACTTCTAAAATACATACACAGTATTAAAATGGAAAAAATACACCATCATGAAAATACACATTTGATTTAACAAAATGGGGAATCCTTTCATTTATGCACATCTGATTAACTTTATTTGCTAATGATCAATTTAGTTCCTTGTTCCAGTTCTTGTGGTAAAACATGTTCCATCGACACTCTCCAAAACTGTATGTATTTATATATACACTTTTTGTATTTGAGGTGGTAAAATCCTCTATAATCCAGCAGGTGGTGCTCTCTAAACTACTCAAATAGCACCTTCAGCTAATTATTTGTTTAACATGGTAAACTCTAAAATAAAGAGAAATGTATCAGGTGGTCCCTTTTGAGCATACAATATAAACAGATTTTTTTTTTTTTTTACGAAAACCTACATTAATATTTAAACGCACGCACGATAACCGGACTTCCTGCTTAACATTAAATACAAAATGCATCAATTCTCAAGACTCCACAGTTTTACAAAGCAGGAAGAAGAGCAAAATTGTACCTTGGATCGAGCCCCAAATATGCCGCCTTGGTCTGAGACACACTTAAGTTTATCATGACCTCAGGTACAGCATACCTGCTGAGCAAGCTCACGGGTCGGTGCCAGGACCAGAGCCTGGGTCTCTTTCTGCTCAATCTCCAACTGCTGCAGGATGGAGATGGCAAACGTGGCTGTTTTGCCAGTGCCTGACTGGGCTTGAGCAATGACATCGTATCCTGAACGGGACAAAACAAACAGGATTCACATACATCATCCGCCATGAACTCCTCGTTGAAAGTTGTTAAAGTCTCTCTTCTCACAGCGCAGTTACCTTTAATGCAAGGAATAATTGCTCGCTGCTGAATAGCCGACGGCTTCTCAAAACCATATGCGTAGATTCCTCGAAGGAGCGTCTCCTTCAGGTTCATGTCATCGAAGTTGTCCGTGATCTCGTTCCAGTTGCTCTGCAAAGCAAATACAGATGTTCAAGAGTTACCTCATGTGTTTTTATTTTTTTAAATAAATCGTAACAAGCACCAATGCTGGGAAATTCTGGAAAAAACTTTAAATTACACCATAAAAATGCACAAGATTTTCAATGCCAAGATTACACAACGAAGATCCTCATGATCACTACACCATTCTTGCATCATTTAAATCAGCTTCTCTCTCCCTCTCTCAACAGCACTGAGGTTTTAATATAAATTTTAAAAAAAAAATTTTTTTTTTAATCCCACGCGACCAGGACAGTCTCTCCTGCAGTCTAGCAAACTAAATCGGTCTCAGGAGAGCATGCCACACGTATTAGGTGTACTTAAGGCTCACTTGGACTACACAAAATGGCAGCTGCTCCCACCACAAACTGTGTAAAGCACCATGTCGAGTTTGAAAAATCTCAAAAATAAATAATCAGCAAAGTTGTGATTAAAGCACCAGTCTTCTGAAGTTTCAGGTATAAAGCTTTGCATTTCTGTAGGTCACGGCACCGGACGAGACGTTGTCCGTTTAACATAGCTGCACACGGCCTTGGAAACCTGACACTAGATGTTCTGGCTTTGACATGCAATCTGGTGGACGTTTAAGTCTCTAGATGTAAACAATACGCAAGAGCGTGCGTGTGTAAAAATGTAGTTCGCATAGTAGCTGTATATAGATACATGCACAGAAATAGATCTGTACCGCGAGATCACCACTCTTGTCGAACAATCAAAATTATTTTAAACTGGGCAAAAAAACTAGGAGGTAAATCTTGCTCGACCGCTAACTTGACCTATAAAATGTTACATTGGTTTGCTGAGCAAGCTGTGCTGTTCTTAACACCAAAGTTTACTGAAAACAGGCTGAAGAACGTTCACCACCTGTTAAAAATCACATTCTTTTCTTGACTTTGCATACAGCATTAGGGATAGGAATCACCAGTCGTCATCTGATAACTCAGTGACGATTTGATCATAACGGTTCTGAAAGCATCAAGATTTTATAATTAACCTCCGTCATTATTATTTCTAAGCAAACTTAGCGAATAATTCACTCCTACCACACGGGACGTAAAGGTGTTCATAGTTCTGAATGTACCACCTCAAAACTCAACCTGACAGTGAGCGCGTGCGGTTTCTAAGGCACATGGTTTTCAAATGACCAGCGCTTGAGGTTCTGCGAGACTTGTGCAAGTATGTGTTGGTTTGAAACGTACGGTGTTTGGAGTAAACGTGCATGATTATTTTAAATAACGCAACACCATAAAAATGCGTTCCTATTGCACCACTCCGTTTGTCAGTGTGCAGATATGTGCATCGCCACACAGAAGAATCTTGATTCATAACTGAATCTATTTCCACTCTTATCTCTAGAAAGCATTACTTAAGCAAGAATTTTGGACCTGCCAAACGAGGTCGTGTTAAACAGCCTTAAGTTATACTTTTATTTTTTAAAGGACAATACAATGCAGTCGAAGTGAAAGCAACATACTGATGCAAATCCAAAAACTTAACATCAAAATTGTTTAGAAAATTACCTCGATGATGCCATCAGGCTCCATTCCTTCTGGCCCTCCATGGTCTCGATCTCTGGAGCTGCGTTTGTAAAGGATAGACACGTGATTAACTGAAGCTTTAAATATTGCACAATGCATATGCAAAACACGCAGGCTTAGAAAAATCGGGCATTTTCTAAACGGCCACGTGGAAATCCTAAAAGTGTGGCTGAACCCCAATCGCCGCGCTGCTGCCTACACAAGCGCCCTACCTTCTACACTACCTGAGAGCGGCGTGTGCAGCCCGCGTAGTGCACTATACGTTCAAATGCGACGCCATTTATCGTTCAGGATTCTCGTCAGGCCCCGAGTGATACATGACAACCTCCAGGGCTCATTTTACACCAACAAGACTTATAAAAGGGCAAATCGTGTCCTCGTCATGGAAACAGATTAAAATTTAAGGTCACGGTGCGACTTTATAGGGGAGCGTTCTGGGAAAATAACCTTATCCTTGCTAGTTACTTAGCGTTAGCTTAACGTACAGGCCTCAGAATGAGATGCGGGCGTGACACCGTCATATATACAAGCATCGAGAACTTTCTTGACGAGGCATGCGTGCGTATTTAGTTAGTAACAATGACTTAGAGAATGGTATCTCTCAAACAAATTAAATTCTAGCACCGGTTAGCTTAGCTACACTGAGGTACGTCGCGAGCTAGCTAGCTAGCTAGCTAAGGGACAGCGAGTAGGCCACGGCGTGGCGCGCGGCCTGACCAACAAGCAGCGTTTTAAAAAAAAAAACACACATACAAGCACGTTAACACCATGACGGAGTTTTACGTAGAGAAAAAAAACCTGATATCTAATGATCATAAATGATAACCCGGTGCATATTAACACCCGGACACACCTGTGATAATCAGCAGAACCGCTAGACATGATCTGCTCGCGACTTCAGCATCCACTCGGAAAGGAAGAGCGCGTGAATCTCAGGCGAGTTTTATTTAACCGGAACTATTTCGTTCCGGAGCGCGCGTGCACCCGGGGTTTAATCACGTCAGGGAAAAAAAAATAAGCGAGCCGTGTGTTGAATATCGTGTGTTGTTTTTTTCTTTTTTTTTTAAGATTTAAATTTACAGCGTTAATTATTGCTGAGGAAAAGCCTAACGATTTCCTTTGATAATAAATAGACAGCGCTTGTTGTTTCACCCGGAACTATATGACGAAGCGCAGGGATATTGCCGCAGTGCGGAGGCGTGATGCGGCGCTACGGGGTCTCCGCCGGTTTGGCCTGACGGACGTGCTGTACAAAAAACACACACATGAAACATATGTGTTATATAACGTATAACAGTTTATTAAAACACACTTCCTGATACAAAAGATTTAAAACAATATCAGCTTTTTTTTAAAAGCAGCTTGGTGTTTATTCTCCTATTAAAAGTTGTTCACTCACATTTCTTTTCCTCTATATTTAAATTCTGTAATGTCATTTTAGTTTTATCATTTAAATCCTAAATATGTATTTTCTTCCTATTTCATTTATATCTACAATATCTCACAAAAGTAAGTACACCCCTCACATTGCAGCAAGCACTTTATTATACGTTCTGAAGGGACAATACTATAAAAATGAAACTTGGATCTACTTTAGATGAGATTTTTACAGCTGTTTTTGACTTGAGGAAACATATAGGCTTTATTTCATTGCAATCAGCCAATGTGCAGTTTGTCTATCAGTACAGATTTACTGTCCTCTAACAATAACTCAACATGCAGACTTTATTGTCTAAATAACCAGCAACAAAAATGAGTACACCCTAAGTGAACGTGTCAAAACTGTGTCCAAAGTGTCAGTATTGTGTGTGAGCACCGTTGTTATCTATCACAGCCTTAATCCTCCTGGGCCTGGACTTCACCAGAGCTGCACATGTTGTTGCTGGGATCCTCTTCCACTCCTTCATAATGATATCACGGAGCCGCTGGATGTTAGACACACGGCGCTTCACCACCTTCCGCTTGAGGACGCCTCACAGGTGCTCAATAGGGCTCAGGTCTGGAGACGTACTCGGCCACTGACAAACACAGGAACATGATGAATAGGAGATGTACAGCTGTTATCACTTAGTGTACTCACTTTTTTTGCTAGCTATTTAAATTTTTTTATTTTTTTATATTTCTTTGGATTCTTTCCCGATTTCCCCCCTAATTTAATCATGTCCAAACACGTGTTTGTTTCCTCCGAACCACGTGACGCCAGCCGACTGCATCTTTTAGAACTGCCCGTGGCGGCGTAACACTTCCGCTTGCGTGAGCCCATAGACGCTCCTGATTGGCTGGAGAGGAGTGATTAATGTGGGAGCGCGAAGTACCTCTAGACCTCCGGCTGCGAGAGGTTACAGCATCACCCGGGGTTGCTAGCTATTTTGACAACAATAGCTGTATGTTGAGTTATACAGCTGATTGGCACCAGGCTCCAGACCGCCTGCGATCCTGCATACAGGATAAAATGGTTTATACAGTGAGTTAGTAAATGTGACGTCACAGTTCCGTCCTCACTGAATGTAACAGTTGGCAGCGTCGTCGAAAAGGGGTATGCCTGTCCGAGGTCATAGCTACCGAAACCCTGAATCAGACTGCAGAAGGTCCACAACGATGGTGCATACGACGAGCAAATCAGAATTATACTGTGACGCAGAAATAAGGGCTGCCGAATCATTGAAGCGCCGTGAGGAGCATCAGCGAGTTGACCGCACACTCCTTTTGCAGATTATCGACATCAAGATCTCCATGTGGTGGAACCTCTAGTCTATTCAATCTTTATACTAAAACTTTAAAGTTATTGTATCTATATATTGAGATATATATAAGAGTTTTGCGGAAAAAATATTTGGGGGAATGTAAGATGAATAATAAAACACATTAAGATCATTCACTTACTCACTCATCGTCTATACCGCTTTATCCTGTATTCAGGGTTGCGGGGGGCCTGGAGCCCATCCCAGGAGACCCAGGGCACGAGGCGGGGTACACCCTGGACAAGGTGCCAATCCATCGCAGGGCACACATCAAGATATTTTTTGGGAATTTTTCTCTGCCTGTTTGAATTTTGATGAGATTCTCACAGGTGTTTTTGACTTGAGGAAACAAATAGGCTTTGTTTCATTGCAATCGGCCAACAGGGAAGAGAAGATATGCTCATTTGAAATTTAAATGGAAAATGCCCGTATAGCATTAAAAAAATCAACCTTGAAAAAAATCATTAGTTCATCTCAAAATTCAACAGATGGCACTGTACATTTTTTCATATGCGTTTATAAGTGTGCAGTTGTAATAAAAATCACATACCTTCATATCGCGCACTTCAGGGTAACAAGATTTTTGTCCATTCCATTATTCAATGGGTTGCGTTGTACATTTTTTAAAACGCACTTATGAGCGTGCAAATAAATTCCACTCAATTAAGTCGCAGGCACATCTAGTTATTAATAAGAAATATTTAATTAAGCAATATCATACTTGAGGTCGTACTGTTGTGCTGAATATCGGCACGAGAATGTGATGTGGTCCACACCTGTTCTGTTATTCTGTTTTCTGTTATTTATTTTGCTCCGCTAACTCATATCCTTCTGCACCTGGTAGAAATAATTAACCGTGACTGGCAGCACTAGCGACCAGACAGTTAAATTCTTACCGGTACTACAGTATGTAGCCAAAAGGTGTGGAGAATTAATCATGGAGGTGGACAGTCCAGTAAATCTCCACAATAGTTTCCACTAATTCTGGGTTCTGGAAGGCAGCTGCTCTCTCTTCATATACTGCGGACTGTACAGACCTACTTTGACGAAGGCTGTGACTTAAACTTCTTGACGAAGGCTCCGAGCCACCTTGGCCCGGGATCGTCATTCATGGACGAATGGACTTCTTTAAAACATTTGCACTATTCATATGTTTTACTCCAGCTAAGAGTCTCATCACCTTCTTCTGTAAATGTTGCTTTTATGTCTTCATTCAGCAGATATTTCATCCCAAGTCAATTTGACTTGAATAAAAAGTGTTCAAATACAGTAATTTGTAAAGTTGTTATACACAGTTATTTTACATCATTTGTTTTTTATATTTAAAAACTTCACTCTTATATGTAATAATTAAAATAATAAATAAAATATTTTGAACAGGATGTCCAATGTCATATCATGATGATATTTAATTTTTGTTTTTATGAGATATTGCTCTTGAAATTGCTCTTTTTTATTGTTTAATTGCTCTTGTGGGTTATTCATAACATTCATTTATTTTTGAAATTTATTGTTGTGAAACATTTTGTTGCATTTTATATAAGATCACATTATTAAGGCCCAAACACTATAAGGTGCGTCTTGTTTTCCTAAGGATTTTTTTCCCCACCTTTTTGGGGTTTAACATGTTCAAAAACTCATGAAAATTGGCCGACAGGTTGGAATCTGCTGCCATTAGGATGCCTGAGAATCGCGTGGCCCGGGGCCCCCACACGAGATTTTGCTGGATAGCTCATACACACTTTCACATAGGCACACGAAACTCGGCACACATTTAGAGCTCATTGAGCCGAACAACTTTCACGTGCATGTCATGGGCTCAACTCAACAGGAGGCCGGTTATTTTGGGTCATTCGCAAAATGCATCTGATGGATTTTGATATACTCCTCCTAGGGAATTTATACGATTGCCAACAAACCCACACACACACTCTAACGCACTCAACAAATATTAAGGGCCCAAACTGACATTAGCCCTGTAGTGTGTGACGTGTGCAAGTTGTGCGATGCAACCGGGTGGCGATGGCTTTTTCGAGGTCTTAACACACTCAAATAACACACAGGTTGTTCGGTGCCCCCGGGGTGGCGATGGCACAGGGTGCTTGGGCCCGTCATCACTGCTTGCAACTATATTTGTTCTTGTTCTTCTTTTTATCATCTAAACTCTGGTATTTCACGTGATATAAATTAAATTTAATCTCATTTCTTAAATGCATACATTTTATGTAATATATTTTCGTACAATTTCATCCTTTTTTTGTCTATTCAAAATGGTATAAAACAGGACGGCACAATGGTTACCACTGTCGCTTCACATATCCAGGGCTGGGGACGCATGGATTTTGCATGTTCTCTCTGTGTTCGGTGGATTTCCTCTTTGCACTTTGGCTTTCTCCAGAGTCCAAAGACATGCGCTGTAGGAATTTACAACTTGTCATCAGTGTATGATTAGGTGTAAGAGTGTGTGTGCTTGTGTCTTGTCATTGGGGCCCTGTTTAACATTAATTATATAATTGATAACTCTAATTCTCTGGATTGGATTAGATTAGGCTAACCTTTACTGTCATTGTGCAGAGTATATGTACAAAGCCAATGAAATGTAATTAGTGTCTAACCAGGATTGAATAAGTAACTGTTTACAGTAAATAAGAAGGTGGTAAATGAGGGTTTGTGTCTGTATTTACAGGGGTGAGCATCATTAATGTACAGAAGGTGAAGTAGGCAATAAGGATAGGTGTGTGTATATATATATATATATATATATATATATAGTAATATTACAATTTTTATAAAATATTTTGGGTCTGTAGGTCTGTATTAACTAATTTTAAGCCAGTTTTGCTATAAACTCGTTTAAACGTAGAAAAGGCGAACTGGTCACAATCTGATCGGCCATGTTAAGTTGCTGAGGAGACTGTCTCAAGAAGTTGAAATTTCAAACTGACAAGGTGTTTTCAGTGATTATTACAGGTTGAAGATGGGGAATTGCACCCTGATCTTGAACAAAGCATCAACTTTTCAAACTGGTTTTGAGAGTCTACTGGCCTAAACTATTACAGTACAGTTAAACCTTGGATTACAAACATAATTTATTTTGAAACCATGCTTGTATATCAAAACACTAGTATATATCAAAGTGAATTTTCCCATAAGAAATAATGAAACTCACATGATTCATGCCACAATCCAAAATATTCATATAAAAATTATTAAAATAAAAATATAAAGTAACAATAAATCTAATTAACCTGCACTTTACCTTTGAAAAGAATTGTAGCTATAGTGATTGAGTGATAGTGATCCCTAATCGGACTGCAGAGGTTTCTACATGGATGGATAAACTTAGTTTGTGTGGAATTCAATTGCACACAAGTGCGCGAAATGAAGGTGTGCAGTCACGTTTATTAAGTAGATTTCAATTGCACACTCATAAGCGTGTATTTAAAAATGTTGAATTTTGAGATGGACTAATAATTTTTTCAAGATACATTTTTTAAAAAATGTTATAGGGGCATTTTTTCAAGCTCAGCCAAATATGCCTGTGAAAACCCCATTAAAATTCAGTTAATTAGGTTTTACATCATGCGTGCACAAACAATCAGACAGACAGACAGAAATAATTTTTTTGAAAATATCTTCAATGTAGAAGATATGCATACATGGCAACTTTACAGTTTTATTATATGTATAATGATAAAATCAGTGTTGGGTGTAACGCGTTACAAAGTAAGAGTACTTAGAGCGTTAGAGTACTTGGATTACTTTTTTGATGTAACGAGTAATCTAACGCGTTAGCTCCGCCATTTAAGTACTCAGTTATTTAGTTATTTTTTCAAAAATGTAATCCGTTATTCAGACAATTTATGTAATCCGTGAGC
>JAOVVB010000043.1:17986427-17998483 GCA_028570985.1 Heterobranchus longifilis
GACTAATTCCAAATAGTCCATAGTGTACGGATGAGTGTGTGAGTGTGTGTATACGCCCCTAGCCTGGTTAAAAGAGGAGGGTTATTTAGAAGGGTGATGATAGCTTCTTTTATAGAAAGCGAAAGACGACAGAAATCAGTGGATCAGTGAGGAGGTTAAAAAATAAAATTAATAATAATAATAATAATAACGCAATGTATCTTTAAGTCTTAATAATTTCTTAATTCATGTGCTATGTCTTGGCCCTGTCTCGCCCCCTAGTGGATATAGCTTTGAATTCTCCAGATACAAGATGTAAATATTTCAATTGTCTCTAGAGCTCTACTTTTTTTTTTTTTCTCCATGAAAAAAGAAAATAAAATCATCCAAAATAGATTTTCTCCTCGGCCCAGCTGTTGTTTACCAGCAAAAATGTTCAGTCCTAAGAAATGCAATGCATTTCCCGGTTTCAATATAATAAAATAAACCTGTTCTTTTTAATAAAAAATAAATTTAAAAAATGCAAGAATATGACTCACCAGTATGACTGAGAGGATGATGAAACACTCATAAAATATTCCACACATCTGA
Organism: Heterobranchus longifilis; assembly: GCA_028570985.1. Lineage (NCBI taxonomy): Eukaryota > Metazoa > Chordata > Actinopteri > Siluriformes > Clariidae > Heterobranchus > Heterobranchus longifilis. Next base: position 17,986,998 of record JAOVVB010000043.1, read on the forward strand.
TTTAAAAACAACAGTGGTGTTAAACCCTCGAATCTGATTGGTCAGAAGCTGTTGATTAGTTTTTTTTTTATATTCGCAGCTCTGATAGTACTGTAGTTCTGACTGTACAGCAGGTCACATCACAGGTTTATTTTAATACACTTGAGCTTTCTGTCATCTTATTCTCTTCAGTAGAGAAGAATGAAAGAAGAGACAGTGAAGGAACATCAAAGTGGAACTTGTTTGACGAATGTTTCACAACAGTAACTAAATGTTTCACAGAATTTTAGTTTGGTCCTGAATTACATGGAATCACAGATACGTAAATTGCTGTAGTATAAGTAGGATGTGCTAAAATCAACTAGAAAATAGGAACATAATCAACTTTATGGTGGTAACAGTAACTTCACTTCACACTAGGCTGCAATACACCATTGTGTCATTGATTATTTTTCTGTAATTTTCAGCCATGTGTTTTATTCCATACTTAAAGAGGTCCTATTATGCAAAATTCTTTTTTAGTCATATTTAAACATTTTGATGGGTCTCCAGTGTTCATGTACAAACAAACAAACAAACAAACAAACAAACAAAGGCCTTTGTTTTGATAAAATTTTTGGTATTTATCAGGGTTTAAAAAAGACAATTAGATTTTCCTCCCTAATGTGACCTCATATAAGAATATCCCCCATCCCCCCCACCCCCCTAGCTTGTTGCTCACGTGCTGTTCTCTGGATGGCGTGGCTCAGCAGTTGCTTATTGGCATAGCCTATATTAGGATCTTGATGTTTGGGCCCATCATACGGGTCTGTATGTTGGTTTGGGTGTATAGTGTAGTTCTATTTTTGGGCCTGTTATAGGTACCTGCGAGAGTGTCTGAGTCTGTTAGGGTCTGTGTTACGGCTCTGATAGGGTGCCTGAGCCTGTATTAGGGGCTTGAGGATGTGCTCAGGCATACTGTAGACCTGTATGTCGGCATTATGTGTATGTTTAGGTTTGTGTTAGGGGTTTGTATTTTGGGTTTGAGTCTGTATTTGGGTTCTGAGTGTGTATTTGGGTTCCGAGTGTGTATTTGGGTTTGTATTTGGGGTCCGAGTGTGTATTTGGGGTCCGAGTGTGTATTTGGGTTTGTATTTGGGGTCCGAGTGTGTATTTGGGTTTGTATTTGGGGTCCGAGTGTGTATTTGGGTTTGAGTTTGTATTTTGGGGATGAATGTGTGTTTGGGTCTATATACATATAAAAAAATCCCCTCCCCCTTAGCTAGCTCGTTGCTCTGCTGTTCTCTGGAAGGGCGTGGCTAGGCAGTAGCTCATTTACATAGACACTGAAATGGAGCATTCGGGGGGGAGTGAAACAGAGGTAGTTTAAGGCATAAAAAAAGGCACTATCTGAGAGGTATTATAGCTGGAGTGTTACCACCCATGCCTTGGGGAACTTTGAGATCTGTAATAACTTGGTAAAGAACTAGTAATAAACAGGACCTTTAATGCATCTTTCGTATTTAGCCATTTAGACATTTCAACCTACTAGTACTCCCGATCCTCTTTCTGTCTCTCTGAGAGCTCATTTTATACCTTCTCAAAGCCCCGAGAGTAAACCCTCTGCTACCCAGGGCTCTCACTAACGCCTCATCTTTTCTCTTGAGTTTTGTTTGTTCCTTTCATTGTTATTTTTATCCTCTGTTGCTGTAGTAATGCTTTGTCAGTGTCGGGTTGGATGCTGTCACTTTAATCCGAGAGAACAGGGTTCACACAGGTCACCAGTGGCTTTCTGCTCTGTTCAATTAAAACCCCATGTGAGAAAGTGTCACAGTAATTAAGGCCACGGGATCAGTGTCGAGCCTGATTAGAGGCAGTTTGATGTTTTGCGGGTCAATTTGTCAAGCTGGTTAGTAACGCCTGGCTTTATGACAGCGTTAGAAATAGGGATCCGATCTGTAGTTTTAATCATTTAATCTCCGGTAGGATGCGGCTTCATGTAAGCATATATAGGTGCTGCATAAAAAAAGTTACCATATGATTAGGTCTCGAGTCAAGGGTGAGTCAAAAATTTTCCACACTTTGCCTGTAGAATATATTTTTAAATTAACTTTTAGAAAAGACAAATACATAATTTTTTGACATAATCTCCTTGCTTTTCAATTCACTTACTCCATCTGGCAACAAGCTTTCGTATTCCCAAATTAACAAATGTTTTAGGCTTGCGTTTAGGCATTTGGCAGACACCCTTATCTAGAGAAATTTACATTTTTAGCCCATTATACATCTGAGCAGTTGAGGGCTTTGCTCAAGGGCCCAACAGGGGTAAATTGGTGGTCGTGGGATTTGAACCTGGGACTTTCTGAACTGTAGCCCAATGCCTTAACCACCGTGCTACCCCTGACCCTGAGGTGTGAGCCACAAATGCACCGCTGTCTTTTCTTCATCTGAAATCTATTTTTGTCCTCGTAGGGTTGCTTTAAGAGGACCAAACAGGTGAAAGATTAGGGCTCGTATTCACAAAACTTCTTAGAATTCTCTCAGAGAGCTCCTATCTAAGCCAAAAAAGTCCTAGCTGGAGTCCTAGACTCAAAGTGATTTAGGAAACTTCTCAGAGCAACTCTAAGTAAGGAAAGTACAAAAACCTTTATCTTAGTGAGGAGGTGTGGTCGACCCTGTTGCTCAGCAATTCAAGGACTGTGATTGGTTGATAAAAAATCTGTAAAGATCTTAAAATGGTTCTTGGTGAAAATAGAATAGATGATAATAGAATTAATAGAAGAAGTTGTATAATCTTGACTACAGGCTACTTTATGCACAGTTTCTGTTATAGGATAAATATCTTAAATATTTATAATTAAAACAGCCAAATGTTGAAATGTGTCTACTTCTGAAGCACCAAATTTCCACTCAGGTGTTACTACAGTACATTTAAGTTCTTATATTTATTTACCAAACTGATTTTATTACTTCCATTTCACGTTGATGGGAGCAAAATGGCTCAGGTTTTACCAGTTTACATGATTGCAGGACCGTCTGTTTAAGTTAAGAACCAACAATCCAAGAGCGATATAAGGGAGTAAAACAACAAGAAAACCAAATTGGACAGAAGAGCAGTGTTTACTTTTAGCTTCACATTCCCTGTTTGGAGAATATTTCTTCTTTCCGACATTTTGTCCTCTGCTATAGAAGTTCTTGAGCCTCTTAAAAGTCCTCCTCTCTACTCTTAACAATTTTTACCTTAGGAGCTGTTTTTAGGGCTAAGATGTTTCATGAATCATTTTTATCTTCATTAAGATTTAGTCCAAATTTAAGGGGAAATTCTAAGAAAATGGCATAATTCTAAGAATTGTCTTAGAATTTCTTCGCTAGGAGCAACTTTTAGGCTTAAGAAGCTTTGTGAATACGGGCCCGGACTATAGGGAGGACGCTTTATCACCTCAGAGTGTCGACAGTGTGGGGAGAAGTGTGCGGACGTGGATCGTCATGTGAGATCACGACTAGGGGTGAAACGATTCCTCGAATAACTCGAGTAATTCGATTACAACAAATTATCTTCTGCCCCAAATCTTCTGCCTCTAATATTCTTTTAATTCATTTTAAAAGCTTGAATTATGTTTTTGCGCAATTATCTCCCCTCCAATAGTCTCTATCAGATATATTAGGACACCACAATCAAAAATTCATATTATTATTATCATCAAATATATTATTACTATTATAATTAACCCTAGGCACGTGACAAATTAATACACGATAAAATAAGCAATATAAAAATATACATGTTGTATATGAAAAAATTTATATATTTTTCCCTATACATCATGTCTTTTTTTTTATATTGCTTATTGTATAAACAAATTCGTTTGGTGTAATTTGTAAATCATAAACCTATGAATTTATGTTCTCATATAATATTTGATGGAGATTATGTAAGGAATCCGTGGCAGAGAGGCATTTTAGCGCATAACACATTTAAAAAATAAAAGTAGATTTTTCTAAAAAGAAAACCAATTAATCGTTGTTTCTCTTATATATTTTACATTGCTGTTTAATTAAGCAAAATTTCATTTTATCCGATTACTCGATTAATTTTTTGGTAGAATACTCAATTACTAAAATATTCGATAGCTACAGCCCTAATCCTGACGTTCTCTGTTTCTGCGGTTCTCTGTATTTAATCTGAGGTTTAGTCATCAGCTCTTCAATAAGCGTCTCACTGTAACTAGCACTGTTGATTGTTGAACCTTTTCCCCTAAAGGTTCCAATACTTATGGCCCTTGAGAATCCCAGAAAACTGTAAGCATTGATGAATTTTCCAGCTGATGGTCGACTTTTTAACTTTTTCTCGGTTGGTTCCATACTCAGCCGTTTACTCTCAGGCTCGTGGCGATGAATCCGTGTCTCGTCAACAGTAATGATTCTCTTTAAGAAACTTTTACCTTCCTTAAAGTATTGCTTTGAATTTTATTTGCGGATATCCGAACACTTCTCTTTATGCTCTTTCGTGAGTTGTTTCTGCACCAGGTGCGCCCTCAGACTGCAGAAAAACAACCGAATCACTGCACGCTGCTCTCCTTTCGTGCAAATCACAAGTGAGGCGTCTAACAGAAAACACTGATAAGACGGAAGTTTTAATATAACCGCTGTGCGGATCATTTTTGACTCACCCTGGGAATAAAATGAAAGCACAGTTTGTTAGTAGCCATGGCAACACTGTCAGTCAGTCACATAAAAAGAGGTGTAGCCCACAGATTCATTTCCATTATATATTGCTTTTTTTGATGATAAAATATTAACATCTACGTGTTGTCATAAAAATGAATCCATTTCCAAATCAGGCCCAAGTTGTCATCTCACCTGTGCTATTAAAAATGTTTTCTTTTTTATTACTGTGACAGATCCTCACGATGATAATAAGATAGGTATAGATGGCATTCAGCAGTTCTGTGATGATCTCGGTCTCGACCCAGCCAGCATAAGCGTGCTCCTAATCGCGTGGAAGTTTCGCGCCGCAACACAATGCGAGTTCTCCAAGCAAGAGTTCATGGACGGGATGACCGAGCAAGGGTAAGTTATTAAATCGTTATAAAGTACGCTCAGAGGAAGGTTAGATTCTGTAGCAGTAAGTTGGATTGACTGATAAATTTCATGGTTAGGACGGAAAACCTAACTTTGAATTATGTAAAATGCAAAGTAAGGGTAGAAAACAATATGTAAATAAGGATCTTGTGTTAGTGATCAGTGTTCTCAGTGGCATGCTCTTGGATGTTTTTTTTTTTGTTTGTTTGTTTGTTTTTTTATAAAGGTGTGACAGCATAGAGAAGCTTAAAGCACAGCTGCCCAAAATGGAGCAGGAGTTAAAAGACCAAGGAAAATTTAAAGACTTCTATCAGTTTACTTTCAACTTTGCAAAGAATCCCGGACAGAAAGGCTTGGGTACGTCTCACTTCATTTATTCTCTTCTGTGGGTTTGCTGTGCTGTTTTTTTTTTTTTTTTTTTTTCCCCTCTGGATAAATACGGCTGTCTTTTTAAAAATCTAGATTTAGAAATGGCCATTGCCTACTGGAATCTAGTATTGGCAGGACGCTTCAAATTCCTCGACCTGTGGAACAAATTTTTAGTGGTAAGTCTGTAATAATGATCACCTCTTCACCCCAGTCTGGTGTATTCGTTTGGTAAATGAATTTATAGGCCACGGCTCCTTAAATGTGACTGACGTTTATGCTTTATAGGCCACGCCTCCTTCAACTTGACTGATAGATTTAGAGGCCATACCATGTAAAACAAGAACGAGGCCACACCCCATCAATGTGACTGACAGGTTTGTGGCCACGCCTCCTTCATTGTGAGTGACAGCTTTATAGGCCACACCTCCTTCAATGTGACTGATAGATTTATAGGCCACACCTCCTGAAATGTGACTGACAGGATTATAGGCCACACCTCCTACAATGGGACTGACAAGATTATAGGCCACATTTTCAATTTGACTGATGTATTTATAGGCCGCGCCTCCGTCACTATGACTGATAGATTTATAGGCCACACCTCCTGCAATGTGACTGACAGAATTTTAGGCCACGCCTCCTACGATATGAGTGCAAGCTTTATATACCATGCCTCCTTGATTAAGACAAACTGGCACATAGGCTCCTCCTCCTCCTCCTTTCATGTGACTTGACAGATTTGTAGGCCACACCTCCTTCATTGTGACTGACAGATGTATAGGCCACGCCTCCTTGACTGAGACAAACTGGCACATAGGCTCCTTCTTCTCTCATGTGACTGACAGGCACATAGGCCACACCTCCTTCACTAATTGAAATCTCACAGTCCTTACTCCTCTAAACATTTGTTTAAAACTTCTTCCCTTCTGCAGGAGCACCATAAGAGATCGATTCCCAAAGACACCTGGAACCTCTTGTTAGACTTCAGCACCATGATAACTGACGACATGTCCAACTATGACGAGGAAGGTCCGTAGCATCATCTGCTTACTCTAGATAATGTATTTATTGGGTGCACCGTGCAAATACGCTCAACTTCTGCCAGAGTGGAGTGAAACGGCTCATAACAGCACATGCATGCTCACTAGTGATGTATTCCGTGATGTATCAAGATTCTTTTGTCTTAGAGTTGATGTATTGCCACCAAACTCAACTTTGTAAATTATTTGTTAATTTACATGTTTGCGTTCGAGGTGTTAAAATGTTGAAGTTCCTTTACGATCCTGCAGGTGGTGCTCTATAATCAATTCACACGTTGACAGGCAGCAGAGCATCATGTGTGATACAAGTTCATTTAGGATTGTAACAAACTAAAGAAACTTCTCAAAAGAAGACATTCTTTCTCTCAGTCTGACCTCAAAACAATGAACCAGAAGCCTTAGTGACAATGAACCAGAAGCCACAGTTTGACAATGCTATGAGTGTTGGTGTGTGTCAGTCCCTTGGAGTCAAGATTCCGTAAAAATTTTTTAATTGTAAAGTAAATATTTTGCTGAGAGGATGCTTAAATAAAAAGTTAAGATTCAAACTAATAAAAGTATTAATTATCCAATCTAAACTACCGCTAGAGTAACCGTAGTAAATAACACTAGCATGTCTCTTGCGTCTTGTTTCCTAGGAGCGTGGCCAGTCCTTATTGATGATTTCGTCGAGTTTGCTCGGCCGTACATCGGGACCAAAAGCACGGCAGTCTGAGGGACTTTGACGTCCCACTTGAAGGCCGTCCTGACCTCACGCACACCTCCACCTCGTGGAGGACCGAACTGAGATCTACATTGCCTTTTCCGACCCTCAGGATCAAGACGCTCGTGTACAGCAAAGACATTTCAGAGACGCGTCTCCTCTTTGTCATCTAGCGGTGGTTTGGGCTTTTTTTTGTTGTTGTTGTTTTCCCCAGTCTTTCAATTTGGAAATGTGTGCCACATCTGTCTCAGCTAAATCCGGATCAAGATCTGGGACCTCATCTGGGTTTTTTTTTTGGTTTTTTTTTTTCTCTCCACCAACCCCTCCCCACTTCAAGTTCACCAGGCAGGAGCAAAATCACAGAAGACACACCATCTTCATCCCAAGCCAGGGTGTCATTGGGGAACCTCATCACTTATTACATCTTAATTTTAGCACTCCACATTCGTTCCTGGTTTATTTATTTATTTTTAAATAAACCCGTGGAAATACAGAGCTTTGATTGTTTTTTAGTGGACAAAACACAAGGATCAGAAAACCCTGTTTTGTTAGTTTTTATTGTGACTTACTGTATATTTTCTGTTGCTGTTTCAAAAAAAGAAAAAGATTTCACCTTGCTTGTTTGATTTTGATTAAACGTAATAAGTATATTCGGTATGTTCTGTCATTCTAAACTCTTGGAGTGACTGTTTTACATTACTTTGATGAATTAAAAGTAATTTATTGTAGCAGACATTGTTTTTACTTTAACATGATTATACACCAATCTGATAAGGTTTGTGCTTCAACCTTGATGTTGGTTAAAGTTTGTCTGCATTTTCCAACTTTGCTTAGGGCAAGAAAGGAAGAAAGGGTTGAGTTCCAAGCTACTGTTTATAAAATCTTCAGTTTTAGTAGATTTGATTAAAAATTATAGGATGTTTTTTGCCAGAGTTAACTCCTTGACATTAGCATTCCGATGTCCGATCCTGTAGCATTATATCTGTTGACTAAGCAAGCCTTGGAGCAGTGTTTCTCAAAGTGGCATCAGAATTAATTATTTCTTTTATTGTTCAGTTTTTTTGTAGAAATGACATGGTTTGATTGGTCACTGGAATTGTGCGTTAATAACTTGAAAACATTTAAAACTTAACATATCAAAGTTATAATTATGTTTAAGTGTCTACACACCAAAGTCAGCTCAGAACTAATTTGGAAAAACTCATGGAAAAAAAAAATATTCAAAAATTTTTATGTAGTAAATAAATACATGAGGAACAGGTGCAACAAAAACAACAGCGACAAAACTTTTAGAACCCTGGACAACTCTGTGCCTCCAGTAACACATGTTACGATTGTGATCATGTGACTACAGACCTATAGTGTATTTATTTTATTTTTAAATAGGTAAGCTAGCCAGCTTGCTGTAGTGTAGTACTAGGATTTGTAGTCTTGTATTAGATTGTAATTTGACTACAAAAATGCATAAGATAAATAAGAACACTTGTTTATAAATAAATATACAGGTTAGAAAGTATGGACTCCAGAATGTGGTTACAGACCGTTAAACACTAATAAAATTGTCTTTATGACTGAATTTCTGTTCAGTCTGCTTCTGTTGCTTCAGTGACCGTGAGCAGCATTTTGGCGCCCTCTGTTGGCCCATCTAGGAACCTCTGTAGTCCAACTAGGGACCATGGTGGCCAAAGGTGACCGTCTTATTTATTCCCATTATGTACAACTGTGGTAGGTCCTCCGGTCAACATTTACACTCATTCACACACTACGGGCAATTTGGGAACGCCAGTTAGCCTAATCTGCAGGTCTCTGGATTGTGGGAGGAAACCAGAGGACCCGGAGGAAAACCCCCAAGCACGGGGAGAACATGCAAACTCCATGCACATAGATCTGAGGAGGGAATCGAACCCAGCACCTAGAGATGATGCAGGTAGGGAAAAATTGCTATATCACATGAACTTGACAAATTCTTTCCATACTTCATATTTTCTGTTTAAATTGTCTCAATTAAAGAAGCAATTGAAAAAAATACTTGCCTGTTACCTCTGATCTTTATAACTGCACTTTCTAATGTTCGCTGACGGGGATGTAAAAGGACGTCTGGCGTCACAGTTCGTTGGCACCTACATCCTGACTTCCCTTGGCATGATTCTGATAAATCACAGTTTGACAATGCTATGAAGCTAGCATTTTCTAATTGATCAATCTTTCGATTTTTTTCTAAGAGAAGCCAACTCGGCCTGGTTTCCCTTCAGTCATGATAGTAAAAGTGCAATACCGTGTTTCACCACATATTCACCACATAACGTTTTGGGGGCGCTGTTTCACTTATTGTAAAGACACTAGAAACAGCACAGAGAAGTTTATTACCAAAATAAAACTGTTAAAAGTTTTTTTTTTTTTTTTTTTTTACTGAAATAACAATTTGTTGTAAAAAAAATTCTCAGCTTCCAGGAGAAAGCGCCACTGCCGCTAAATGGTCATATAGGTATGTATTTAGTTCGCGAAGCATGAATGTAAACATGCAGTGGTCAGGGTCGTAGTACTTGAAATGATTTCACTTGTCTGTTCATATTTTGTGAAATTGAACCTACTAAAAATCAAGGGCAGTTATCAACACGCTGTACCGAGCACGTCTCTGGTGGAGTCCAATTGTGAACCGTAAGGATGTTGATAAAGTTGAGGCACTGTCACAGACGGAATGCTGGGAGGTTTTGTCCATCTTGCCCTCCAATCCTTAGACAAAAGCCCGCTTGACAACATTGTTTACATTTCATCCCTCCTACCTCACTTCTGACAAATTCACGGTTTCAGCTAGTTACTGAACAAACCCTTTTAAATGCATGGTGCAAGAGAAAAGTTTCTGTAGGGAAAATATTCATGATAATCACAATAAAAAATATCATGTCTAATGGTTAAAAAAAAAAATTGTAAAAAAAAACAAACAAAAAAAAAAAACACTCCTGTTCCCTCGCCAGATCCAGAGAAAACAGTTCTGAGCTAGCAAATGTAGAAAACAATGTCAACCAGCAGAAGGAGAGGATCAAAGCTGACACACACTCAGGTGAAAAAGACTTTATAACCAATCAAGAGTTTTTTTTTATTTTGTTCCATTGATTGACAGGTGACACGTCTCTGTGCGGGATCTCTGCAGGGTTGTAGAGAAGCAGACCGATGTGAATGAGGGATGTGAGGGAGAGAGAGAGAGAGACAGGAAGGCTGCACCAGGAGCTGAATTTGGACCAGCAGAGCCTGGAGAAATTGTACCACAAAAACGAGGACATCATGGCCATCGCCAAGTACCCTCAGCAACACGAGAGCAGGATCCGAGGGAGTCTGTTAGTATCTCTTTAATCTTAAGCACTGCTACATTGGGTACGTGGCGTACATGAGCATATGCTGGCAGGGTATCTTAATCTGTACTGAGCCGATAGCATCTAAGATATGCGTCTGTGTTTACACTTTATACTTGACAAAACATTCTTTCTTTTCTCCTAAGACAAAGCACCTTGGGCATGCCATTGCTGATTATCTCTCCCTGATAACTGGCTCAAAACCAGTGAACCACAGAATTCCTGAGAGTATGGTAACAGCAAGCAGTGACAGTGCAGTTTCCTTTCTTTCTTTTATTTTTCCGGACATCTCGTGCACCTTTACATTTACAGCCCTCATTTTTTAAACCTTCTCTCACACACAAATGCTCATGCAGTTCAGCACATTTCCTTTGTGCATTTAAAATACATACAGTTTGAATGCATGGCATTTATATTTAAATTTACCGTCCAGTTTGCATCCATACTCTAAAAGACTGTAGGCATTTTGTGTTTTTTTTAAAAAATATATTGGCAAGAGTATTCGCTCATCTTCATATGCCTTCATATGCATATGAACTTGAGCTACCATCCAATTCTTAAACCATAGTTTAATATGATGCTCATATGCATGTAAAGGCTGGCGAGCGAATACAACACAAAAATCAGATGAATCAAACTCTATAAGCATAACTGATTAAATTTAAATTTTTGTGTGATACTGTCATGTGTCTAATGACCAGCGTGGTTATTACTCCTTCATGTCTTCTCACTCGATCCAGTTGGAAGAGCAACTGTCCAAAGAATACAAGTTCCATGCCGACAATAACTGAGGATTTTCAAATTTCCAACAGTAAATTTTACTGCTGGAGTCTTTTTACTTACATCATCCTTAATTTTAGTAGCACTGACAAAATGTTTTTGTGTTCATACCATATTCATATATTCATTTGTTTCACCCAGATGAGGATGGGTTCCCTGTTGAGTCCGGTTCCTCTCAAGGTTTCTTCCTATTACCATCTCAGG
>JAOVVB010000043.1:18017047-18028831 GCA_028570985.1 Heterobranchus longifilis
ATCCAAGATCAGGACAAATCCACAACAATTAAATCCAGCTAACTGAGTTAGCGACGTACGAAGAACGGACCCCTGTTCTGTATGCATTTAAGTCAAAGCAGGACTTGTTGATTGTGCAGAATAACAGAACACAGTTATGAGAGTACAAACTCCAATTATTTCTCTATATAATCCCCTGCTACATTAAAGTACTTATCCTTGAGGATATCCTTGGGGGACTGCACATCTACAGTATACCAAGTTCCTGAAATGTGCAAAAGGGGTTGGTAAATGATTGTGTGTACAGTTCATACAGACAGATGCGTCTCTTCTGCAATTTGGTCACAAGTTATCCATAAATTTTTTATTTATTTATTTTCATTTTTTTTTTAAAGATCTGGTCTTCGACTTGCTGAATGTTCATGCAGTGGGCTCCTGGTCACCTCAGCTTGTAACAATATTCATTATTTCCTAAATGTTTTTTTTTATTTTTAATGTTGTTAATGCAACATTTAAATGTTTTACTGAGGCTAAGAGTCGTAACTGTGCATGAATTGTGTGTGAATTCCTCTGTAAATATGAATGTTTTACACCTTAATTCATAAGAAATTTCATGGACATAAGAATGTCCTGGTTTGACTTGAACACCCCTTGTATATATTAATCATGGATTTAATAAAATTGATATTTCTCCAGAACTGTGGTCTGGACTTTTTTTTAATAATGTGTAACATATTAATATAAGGCGGCACGGTGGTGTAGTGATTAGCACTATTGCTTTGCACCTCCAGGGTCCGGGTTCGATTCCCAGCCAGGCTTGATTCCTGTCTCTGTGTTCGTGGAGTTTGCATTTTCTCCCTGTGCTTGGTGGGTTTCCTCTGGGTACTCTGGTTTCCTCCCACAGTTCAAAGACATGTAGGTTAGGTTAATTGGTTTTCTCAAATTGCCTGTAGTGTGTGAATGAGTGTGTGTATGTCTGTGTGCCCTGCGATGGATTGGCACCCTGTCTAGGCTGTATCCCGCCTCGTGCTTTAAGTCTCCTGGGATAGGCTCCAGGTCCCCGTGACCCTGAATACAGGATTAAGCGGTATAGAGAATAAGTGAGAGTGAGTGATATTAATATCATTCAAGACTCCGGGCATCTACAATCTACATGAGAGTCTTCACACCAATAGGGCGCATACTTATGTAACGACAAGGATTTACTTCCCCAACGAACCCAACAGTAGAGAAAAGATGAGCCATTTCCTTGTCTGTGTTTTGGGTGTGGCTTTCTCTTACTCTCTCTTCCAGCAGGGGGCAGTGCATTATTATCATTCCTGAGTGGATGAATAGATACTTGAATGAATGAATGAATGAATGAATGGCTTTATCCTGGCCAGCATTGTGACAAATTCGGATCCTATTCCAGGAACATGATGCAGAAATACACCTATTGATGATTTACTAGAAGTATATAAATAGCATAAAACCTTAAAATCTGATCTGCTATAGACAATAAATACATTTTAATTAAACCAGATCAAACTTAGAAAATATTATTCCTGGTTGGTCAGAAGGTGTTGATTAATTTTCTATAATGGCAGCTTTTATGTGAATGCACTCGTTCTAATACATGATTGCATTTGTATGATGAGATCTTTGTTTAATATAGGAGTCCTGTGCTCAAATGGATTATCTCAAATGCATTGGATTATCAACCCTCAAATGGATTATTAACCAGGTGTTTCCCACCACCATTGTCAGAGACAATCACAGATCAACAGTCTTGTTTGATTCGCTTTCTATATAGAGGTAGCATAGGACAGTATGATCCCTCTTCCAGTAGAAAACTATTTAAATTAGTTGCAGTTCCATCTTTGACCACTACTGGGCAATAGACAATAATAATAATAATAATAATAATAATTATTATTATTATTATATAACTACTACTATTATTATAATAGTGCTATGGAATTAAATACACACTGTGGTTGTTCATGCAATGTTGGCCCTAAAGTGCAAAACACTTAAACAAACCACAAGAAAAACCACAAGAGCAAAAAAAACTTAAACACAATGACAAACTCTAACAGGAAGGGAAGACTGGGAATATTCCATGGTAATTTCTGATTCCTGCTACAGCACACTGCGTCCAATCAGAAACGAGCATATGATGTTCAGTAAGAACCTAACCTACCCGTTTAAAGTTTATGTTATTGTGTTTTAGAGTTTTCACCTTTAGGGCCACCGTACTCAACATCCAAATAAATTGTCTTATTTCAAATTCCCTTAAAGTAAGACAATTAAAGGAACCTCAATTTATGTCTGAAAAATAAGTCACAGATCAGTCAGAAGAGGTAATGACTGTTGTGGTCAATGTCTGTGGAAATGAGAACTTTATTTAGATGAAGATTTCTTGAAAGTCTGATATACATGGTTGACCTTGCCATCGCCTGCCCATATGGATAAGCAGAATCGTAAGTACTACAGAATGTGTCTGAAATGAACCTTTGACAAGCAGAACAGATTTTTGAGGACGTGCTCTAGGTCAGCATTTTCACAACCTCATTTGGGAGTGCTCTGACAATGCATTATTTTTTATTTTTTTGTCTTCTTAGTGTTGCCCAAGAGCTTTTGCTGAGTCACTGTGTGCCGAAACATTTTTCCTCTTTGGGTTCTCTGGCTGCTGCTTAAAGGTTAGAAGTTCCTCTTCTGGTGGAGCAGTAGAAACTGGCTTGCTTTTTGTCAACTGTTGACTGGTCGCTGGTCTACGCACTACTCAGGATGAGTTAGAGTTTAGTCATAATTAAAAGGTCTGAACAATATGGACAAACCCACACAGTCAGAGATTTGGGATTCTAGAATAAAACACAAAATTTGTTGGTAGAATAAAAGGTATAAATTCCATTCCATGTAATGGGAGGCACTAGGCACATATTTTGGAGAAATGTCGAAATCAAAGTATTGCACCATAACTTCATTTCAATCTAATAAAAAAGGTGAAGATAAAACATATTTCATTTCATGTCACAGGATTGAAAGAAGACATTGATAATGCAAAAATGTTACAAATGATACATACAAATATTACAGCTCCTCACCGGGCACCAAGTTCAGCATGGTGCCTACATTCAAGTCCGCTTTAAAAGTTCAAAATATGTTTTCTAGAGTTCAAGTAGAAAACTTGTCCCGTGCTCTGTTCTTTCATCGATCACTGAGTCTTGTTCTCAGCCAGCCCCGTCTCCGGCTCCACATCGAGGTCAGTTAGACAGCAGTAGCACACGATCTGGGTGTATTTGGTGATGGAAGCTGGCACCGATGAAGACGACAACGAAACGAGAGCAGGGAGAAAGACGAGACAGGGTCAACAAACTGAAATCAAAATCTGGAGCACAGAGACAGCTGGAGAAGTACTCGGAACTGTAACTACTGAGAAATGCATCATGGTTGGTGTTGCTTATGTTGTTGTTGTTGTTGTTGTTGTTGTTTTAAGCTCAAAATCCTGGCAAGTTTTCTAAACACGCTTTTATCAAAATGGTCCAAGAGGATCTTTCTGAATTGAGCAGAGAAAACCTTAATCTTCACCTAGCAACACTTAACTAGTTAGTGATGGAGTACATCAAAAATACCAAGGAATGTTACATTTTATTTCAAGGAAACATTTTCAAAAATTGGCTATTGAACTATTGGCTACATTTATAATAGCGATATATAGTTGTATAGAGATATAGTTATATATACATTTCTGCTTGCAGTGAAAGTGAGTTACTGAAGCTGAGACAAGCTAGCTTGTCACGAGTATCTGATGAATCTTTCTTTCCTCTGGGTTTTTGTTGCATTCTCTTTTCGTAACTCATCTTGCTATTAGACTAGCTATGCTTTAGACAATTGAAGCATATGCAGTTGAAAAGATTTCTTAGCTACTTTTGTAGAATAATATTTAACTGGAAATTTTGAGAACATCCAGAATGTTTCATCTCTTCGAGCAGTTAACAAAATATTGTGGCTCAGGAAAAGTTAAAAAGTTATCTACTGTACTTACTGTAAGCTGTACTAAGAAGCCATTTTTTCAACTGAAGAAGCACTGGTTTTTAGTTTAAAATTATTAATTATGTGAGACTAATCATATGATCATGTGAGATTAATTTGAGGCCTATTACTGTATGTTATTAGACTATCAGCTAAAAAAGCTTAAAAAAATAAATAAATAAATAAAAAACTCAGAATAATGGGGAGAAAATAATCAGGATTCTTACCGTTGAGCTGACTGAACCATTTAGGCCGCTTCTCCTCAGGCAGGTAGATGCAGAAATAGTATACCGGTACACCAGACAGTGCAATGGCTACTCCTATCAGGGAATTGATTGTGTCACTATAAAGGGGAACGATGACAAGGAAAAGGCTGCACAAGCAGTAGATGAAGGGAATGAGCAGTGTAAGCTGGAAAAGAGAAGACAGATGAAAGATGAGGTGTAAATCGAAACATTAAAGTTGCCATATTTTACTATTTCTGTAACAAGTTAACACGTCTCAAAGCTCCTCCTTAGTGTGTCTGCTGAAGTACCCCCGAGATAATACATTTATCAATACATCAAAGCTCTGTTGCACTCCTTCTCCAACCTCGGTGTTTCCATGTCTATGTAAATGAGCTACTGCTGAGCCACGCCCTATCAGTGAACTGCATCGCTAAGCAACAAGCCAGGAGAATGTGACATCATATCTTCTCATATATTGTTGTTGTTGTTGTTTTTACACCCACACCGGAGACATCTGAATTTCCAAAATGACTTAATTTTGCTTAATAGGTGCCCTTTAAATATCAAATCCAACCCTCACATAGATGCTCAGCTACCTTTACAGGTCTGTGTCTGTCTGGCTGTGACAAGCGAAGGTAGATGAGTCCCGCTACGGATAATCCTACGAACAGCCAGTAGCTGAAGCTGAAGTAATTGATTAGCAGAAATACGTCTTCCACACACAGAAAGATCAGTCCCATTGCACCCTGTAAGCAAAAATACAAACCAGTTAGAACTTGTTTAAATGATTATGCAGATTTTGCCCCACTACATGACAAATATATCAAACAAAACATGTTCCTCTAGGGTAGCTAGTTCACAAATGACCTCAATTTATAAGCTCGAGGGATGATATGCATAAGAGCAAGTATGGCTGGTTATCATGTTGCTTGGATACAAGAGGAAAATATTATGGCTGCTGTGAATGATTTATTTTAGAAGACTATTTTAGAACACTAGTGGACAGTAGATGACTTCAACTCCCCTTTGTACAATGTGCTCCTACACTAAATAGTCGGTAAAGAAAAAAGCACACCAGTGCTTGTACATATCATATTAAATGCACACTGTTCACATGTACAGCCATGCGCATTTTGTGACAGTCAGCAAAAAGATGGATGATCCTATTTTTGTAGCTTTCTAAGTAAACATCCTGGAGTTGGAGCTTGTCCAATCATGTCCAGTAAGAGATCAGAGTGGTGTGAGTCTTACATTGAAGAGGAGAGCAGGGACAGGGGTGTAGCGGTCAGCGTGGATCAGAGCCAGGCTGTTCGGGAGGTGGCCTTCTCTCGCTCCCACAAAGAACAGCCTGCAACAAGAAGTACACTTAGAAACTGTGATCCAAAATTTGGAAAGGTCCAACTTCCAAGGAAGACGTGTCGACTACCCGAGAGAAGACTGATTGTGATCTTTGTGTTCGTTATGTATGTGTGTCCCTTAAGTTAAGTGGCATAGAAGTATCGTAGGTAATCAGAGCAGCATTGTAGCAGAAGTTCTTTCCCAGAACAAACATTCAGCATTACTCTACCCAACGAAAAGAAAGTTCAACCTTGTGGCATTATTTGGTTCGACCGTGTAGCCACATTACTAAACGTCTGACTTATACGATATTATGGATGGTATTAGTGCTATTATTATTGACCAGAAGTCCTGCCATGGTCCTAAATTAGAAATAATAATAATAGTAATCACTATTGTCATCCACAACCCCTAGTTGGACTACAGAGGTTCCTCGATGGATGATGATGACAACGCATTGCACCTCTGATCCTCCAGCACTGCTTAATTGGTCCCACCATCACTCAGGGATTGAGGAAGACATGCATCTAGACTGTTTTCTGTTCTGGCACCTAGAGTAGGTGACTGAACGAACTTCCTCTCGATTTTCACGCAGCCGATTCACTGTCAATCTTCAATCGACGACTAAAGACCTATCCGTTTCATAGATATTTGGGTTAATTCTCTCGCCCCTCTATTTTATATATACTGTAAAAAACCTTTCCCAACAGTATTTGACTGATGGCATTTAGTACCATTGTAAGAATCAATCCAATGAGAATCAATCCAAATGATATACTGTAAAAAACCTTTCCCAACAGTGTTTGACTGATGGTACTTAGTTAGTACCATTGTAAGAATCAATCCAATGAGAATCAATCCATTGACGGATTCTTCAAAGCACATTTGTAAGTCATTCCCGGAGAAGCACGTCTGACAAATGCCTAAATGTAATGTAAATGTAAATGATGATAGATTAGTGGTCAACAGATAGTGATCCCCATGTGTCACCTACTGTATGCTTCTCAGGTAGGCAACACTACAAACCAGGATGGATTGAGATTGACAAAAATGAGCCCAAACTCACCTTGAGGCAGCAATGATTGAGGCGTTCAGTCCTCCGTAACAAGACATAGCCACGGCAATGGGAATGACCCAGCTGATGGGTCCCAGAACCTGACTCCCAAATGTCTGTAGAAGCAGAAAACTTCATTTAAGCTAATCAGCTGGAGATCTACTGCACATTCAGACCTTAATCTACTAAATCCTAAATCTATTCAGTATATTTTTTGCAGGCATCCAAGATTTATGGTTTACACTAGAATTAATGAACCCTTTAACGAACAAATCAAAAAGAAGTTGGAATAAAGAATATGCAATATTACATACAGGTGCAAAAGTTTACACCCCCATGGTTTCTGGAAAAAAGAAAACAATTACCTCTATCTTTAAACTTTAACTACAAACAGAAAAATATTCTGAGAATTTAAACTAAAACTTAAAAAAAAAATAAAGGCAAAAAAAATTATTTTGATGTTTGTACATGGACATACCACTGCGACCGCATCACTGGCCATGAAGGAAGGTATGTCCAGCACCAAGTAGTATGCCACATTTGTCAGCATGTAGATGATGGTTACAATCGGCATGGAGATGGCAATGGCTAGGGGTAGATTCCTGCATGGGGGGAAAAAATAAAATTAAAAAATAAATGTCAGTGAAGGACTAAAATTGAAATCACTGCTACATAAACACTGAAATCTACAAGTCTACTATTGGTTATTTTAATTTTAAACGGTTACATTTTTGGTATAAAAAATTCATGATAAAAGTATAAACAACAGTTCATGTTTTATTACAGCAGCACTGTTTTAATCAAATCAAGGACCTTTCTGGATTCACAATCTCCTCTGTGACAAAGTTGAGCGTATCCCAGCCAGAGTATGAGAACAGAGCTGAGTAGAGAGCGAGTGCGATGCTCCCAGCCTCCAAGGAGGAGCCCTTGAAGGGGTTCTGAAAGTTCTGAGTCTCTCCTGTAAATGTAAACACACCTAGGTTAATGTCCAATTATTGCGATCGACATTTTACAGAAATGGGAGCTATTACATATTGCTATGCAATATCTCAGCGCAAAAAAATATCTGACCCAGTAACTATTTTGATGCATGAGTGTTATCAAAGGGAAACGCAGGTCAATGATTAAAAAAAAGGAAACATAAAAAATTAACATACAGTGAGGTCGATAAACTTTGAAACAAATAATTTTTTGGGACATTTGGTCTCTGTACACCTCAACATTTAATGTGAAATGAAACACTCAACATGTAAGCGAAATTACCCCCCACCCCATTTTTTATATAAAAGTAAATAAAATGGAACAAATGAATGCCAGTTGCATGGCCAGGTGGCCTGTTCCCTTGTTACTCTATGGCTAATCAAGCAAATCAAAAAGGAAATATTAAAAACCCATCACACCAGAACTATATTTGTAATAAGTGGAAAATTCAGGTAATTTTTTTTATCGTTCCATGTGGCTTTCCGTACCTTGAATTATTTTTAGGATGCCGATTGCAATGATGAGGATGAGGGACATGATCTTGGTGTAGGTAAAGATATCCTGGACCAGAGTTCCCCACTTCACGTAGGCACAGTTTATAAAGATCAACACACCTGAGACGGAAAGGAAGAGTTTTTAACTTTTTTCAGACACTTTTTTTTTTAATCTTAGAGAGGTGAAGAAAAACGTAGACGAACAAAGGAGAAGAAATGTTGATGATGAACTACACTTACTGTGATGATGCAACAGTTTTGCTTTCTTTAGTTAGTTATTTACTCATTTATTTTTTCAAATTAATGACAAGATGTTTGACCAACTTTTGCATTGAGCCATAAATGTTAACATTTTGTCTAGAAAAAAATAATAACATAAAAACAGGGCTTTATAAAGCTTTTTTCATCAAGGCCCTCTCTTCATTCTCTGAACATGTTATTTTGTATAGTCACTATTCTGATCTATCACATTCAAATTGAGAGTTTGTATATGGTCGAAAGTATTAAAAAGAAAAATAAATTTAAATAAAGTGTTGAATGCAAAAGCGGGAATCGGAAAATCATATGACTTTTTTATGTCCACTTAGTGGCTATCCTGGCAACCAGCCTACTTTATCTTCTTGATCGATTAAAACCAGGAATAGACCCGAGGAATAATGGTGTAAATGATATCTGGTTATTGGCTCCGATAACTCTATTATTTCAGGTATCTCAGGTTGCTGAGGCTACCAAGAAGGTGATCTGTTTTTCCGAGACGTAATACACCCATCATGTTCAGCAATACACATTTCCCTGTTTGTAATTTGAGCAGTGGCCCGTTTCTAAATGCAGTCCAAATATTACAAGTTCACCAGAGGAAACCATATAAGAAAACACTTATCTCTGTTTTAATATTCCATCTGTATTGAGCACTATTACTCTGCAGAATATCATGTTCAGTGAGGACTGTTTCTGCCCAGACGGGGCTGTCCAGGAATTAATGTATCCTGGCAGAATGCCAGTTCTTCTTCGCTTTTCTCTCCCTTTTCATATATGTGTGTGTGCACATTTGTTAATGAAGGAGCAGGTGCATTTACAGTAGCTCAGCAACCACTACTACAAACGAAAGAAGGGAAAAAAAACAGATCCTGGCTTGCATTACTGACCTATGTCATGTGTTTGGACGTACGCAAGCTTTCGACTTTGTTTACACGTCAGAACTGAAACTCTGTCCTTACTCGTAAGGGTGATGTTGTTAAAAATGTGGTGACACATTCAAAAGAAAATTTCCAAGTTTAGGAAAGATAGGTGGCAGTGAGACCTGGGACGAATGCCTGACACGTTGGTCTTTCACCTACTTTCCAAGCTTGTTGTGTCAAGGCAGACAGACAGAGATGAGGTCCAAAAAAAGATTCAGACCACTATAATAGTTTGGCCTGGTTTCTAGAGGCACAATTCATAGTGCCAAATGACTAGTCATGGGAAATAAACTAACTAATATTATTTTTAAAAATCTTTTTCAATGTAAAAAAGAAGAAGAAGAAAAAAAGTCTGTTTGTTCCTCTTTAGATTTTTTTTTTTAGACAACAGTGATGTATGTACACAATAATGGTCAGGGTTGGGAAGTGACCAGGGGACGGGCAGGGGATCTCCAAAAGCATGAAACAGTCCACCACTAGATAACCCACAAATACTTTACAGTGGCTAACAGCATGTAGTGAATCAGCAGACTCCTCAACACTTACAGTACTCCTTTAACACCATGCTGATAAAATCTTTCCACCAACAATGAAACGTCATAGCTAAGATTAAAACTAGCTGGACCTGCTTTTCATTGCTGAAGAGCAGAACTGCATTCAAATTGAGCAGGCGGTAAAATTAGTGTATTTGCTTCTTTATTTACTGTCTCTTCAAAATAACTTTATATACAGTATTCAGAAATATTCCATCAACTGCTTAAATGTGGCTATGCTAAAGTGGATAATTCTGTCTTATTACGTATAAATCATTTTAACATAATTACTTGTAAAGAATAAGAAGAATTGTAGAGACTAAGCTAACACAGCTTTGGGGATTATAGTTTACTGAAATATCCTGTAAACTTGATCGTGCTCTCAAAATCCTGTCAGATTAGATACCTTGCTAATACTGTCATGTAAGTAAACTCATGTTAGCTAGTTTACTTTTGTTAGAAGTAAATTTCATCAGGTTAGCTAATCTAGCTGGCTAAAGTTTACAATTAATTAAAGTAATTTAATTAGTGTTATTAAGAATGACTAAACAGTCCTGTCAGAGGAAACTCATGCTAGGCAACAGATTAGTCAAAACATTTTTCAGGTTATCTCACGCTAGCTGGTTTGCTTATGCTAACAGTAAATTATGTTAGGTTAGCAATATGCTAACATGTAAACAGTATGCACTTAATGCTCATGCTAGCTTATGTCTGCAGACAAATACCTTGCGGGCTAACAATTAAAATAATTATGTCTAAAAATCATGTAAGAAATCCTACTATAATATCTCATATTAGACAGCTGAATAAATTTGATTAATAATATTTTAAAACCTCTTAAAAATCTGTCAGGCTAGCTCATGTTACCAAATTTGCTCAGGTTAAGCAGTAAATACTTCCTGGTTAACCATTAAGATCATTATAATGTACAAATATAACAAAAAAATAAATAAATAAAACTTAAAATCCACAAATCCTTACAGATTAGCTCATGTGATATAGCGGCCTACTGCAAAAAAATTAACTCACGTTAGGTACAGTAGCTTGCATATACTGTATGAAATCCTGTCAAATTAGCTAATACTACCAAGGTGGCTAAAGACAACATTGAATATTTATGACCAAAATAAACAATGACTGAAAAGTCCTGATTTTAAAAAATTATTATTATTATTATTATTTTTTTTTTCAGATTAGCTTACAGTATGTCAGCTAGCTGGCCACCAAAATTGCAAAGAAAGTATATTTATGAATGATACTTTTAAATATGGAGTGAGTTTGTATTTTGTTTGCTTGAAACATCAAAAGCTGAAAGCTAGCTAACATTAATGGTATTTTTAGTAACATTAATGTTCATGGTGGTTTCTTCAGTGTCTTATAGCATCATTTTAATGCAAGTAAAGTAACATATTTAAGTTTTATTATTCTATCCAATGTAGCTTATATTCTACAAGGTCATATTCATAGTTATTTGAAAAGGCTATTTACCAAAATGCCCAAGAACAAGAAAAATTAATCTTTGACTCACAGATGCAGGCAGCGGCGATAACTCTCACAGCATCGTACGGAGGTTGGCATGTCGGATACAGAGCCTCCACCAGGTAGTTAGCAAACGTCAAAGAGATGACAGCCTGGCTCGCTGGCTCCACCAGCAGGATTGAAGTCCAGAGGCGGATAAAAGCCAGGAATCCACCAAAGGCCTCCAGAATGTAGGCATAGCTGGCACCTGACTTGCCAATAGTGGTGCCAAGCTCTGCATAGCAAAGGGCACCGAAGACCGAGAACAAGCCCCCGAGTGCCCAGATGAGCAGCGACAGGCCGTAAGATGCGCTGTGCAGGAGAACGCCCTTGGGTGACACAAAGATCCCTGATCCGATCATGTTTCCAACAATTAGACAGCCCCCGTTAGCGAGAGAAATCTCCCTCTTCATTACCATCCTGTCCGTCTGGCCATCAGGGCTCGCTGGTGCTTTCAGGTCTGGGTCT
>JAOVVB010000043.1:18089357-18123473 GCA_028570985.1 Heterobranchus longifilis
AGAGATTGATCTGCAGTCATACTGTGTGTTAGGAGGCTAGTTCAGTATAACAGGAGTAAGACATGTCAGAACTTCTTCAGGGCCTTAAAACACCTGCAGACCCCTAAGCAATTTATTAAATTAGCTTATTTAGCTTTGCACTCAATGATGTAAGACATTTGCAATTTCAATTTATTTTAAACAATTAATGACCATAATACTCAGAATATTCTGCATGTAGCATTAACTGTCCACTGCTCACGATAACTTTTAGCTGGGTATAGTAACAGTTTGCTCTGGTCGTTTAAGAGTTTTAGTATGTATATGTATATATGTATAGTCACCAGGTTTGTGCACATCTGTGTTGTTACTGTGTTTTTGATGCTTTTTATTTTATGACTGCTCTAAAAGAATGTTGGGTAAATGTAATGCTGTTTTGTGAAAAGTGGGTAAAAATTAGTTAAAGTTTAAATTGTATTGTGAACAGTTTGTGAGACCAGTTTGTATTGTACATGGAAAATGTATTTTATATACTTTTACAATATATATACAATACAATTTTAGTGTAATTGTATTTTGTAAAGGGTTTTCAGCTAATAGGAGTGTTTTATTTGGTTTTAATATTTGTTTATTGTAAACCTGAAAGATTTATTTTACTGTAATCTAAGGCATTGTTTAAACATATTTCATATATGTTTATAAGAAATTGATTGAATGTCTTATCCAATAGGAAAATGACTTTCCCAAAGGAACACATTAGACACCATTAAGGTACAAAAGGGCTGGTCACTGGGGTGGTACCTTCAAGGACAAGATTTGTACCTTTAATTAAAGTACAATAATGTACCAACAAGTTTATAAAACAAAAAGTACTTTGGTACTTTAGTATTTTGGTTACCCATGCTACAAATAATGTCCTTGATGGTACAAACACAATTGGTACAAATTTGTTTCTCTATATTAAGGTACAGTTGGTATGTACCCTAGTGAGGTACTGCCCTAGTGACAATGGTTTGTACCTTCATCAGTATAAAACTGTACCTTTATTTCTGAGAGTGTAGAAATATTGTTGATACAGGCTGATTTTGATGTATTTCTCCATAGCCAAGGTGGGGTCATACAGTGGGGCAAAAAAGTATTTAGTCAGCCACCAATTGTGCAAGTTCTCTCATTTAAAAAGATGAGAGAGGCCCGTAATTTTCATCATAGGTATACTTCAACTTTGAGAGACAAAATAAGAAAAAAAAAATCCAGAAAATCACAATGTAGGATTTTTTAAGATTTTATTTACAAATTATGGTGGAAAATAAGAAAAAAACAGCCCCAAAGCATGATGTTTCCACCCCCATGCTTCACAGTAGGTATGGTGTTCTTTGGATGCAACTCGGCATTCTTTCTCCTCCAAACACAAAGTTTTATTTTGGTTTTATTTGACCATATGACATTTTGCCAATCCTCTTTTGGATCATCCAAATGCTCTCTAGCAAACTTCAGATGGGCCCGGACCGTACTGATTTGAGTCCCTGGTGGCGCAGTGTGTTACTGATGGTAGCCTTTGTTACTTTGGTCCCAGCTCTCTGCAAGTCATTCACTAGGTCCCCCCGTGTGGTTCTGGGATTTTTGCTCACAGGGGTGAAATCTTGCGTGGAGCCCCAGATCGAGGGAGATTATCAGTGGTCTTGTATGTCTTCCATTTTCTAAAAATTGCTCCCACAGTTGATTTCTGCGCACCAACACTTATAGACCGTGATTAATCATGATCAATAGCAATTTTAAAATTCTCAGATTTATGAAAAATTGGTTAGAGGAAACAGATCATGCAGCTTTTTAATATCTCCAACATTAACATTTAACAAATGTTAAATTAATTGGTTTAACTGGACAGGTAGCTATAGTAGAACAGTCAAAATTAATCAGTGCTGTTCCTCATCTAGATAAGCTTTAGTATTTGAAAATGGAGGGGACCTGGAGGAAGTATTTGGTTTAGATGAGTGGTTGTCAACTGTGGTTCAAAAGTTTATATCATCTCATTCCAATTGTTCAGAGTACTGAAAAATTCTCTCTCTCTCTAGGCATGAGTAAATGAGTCAGTCATAAATCAGTTTTAGAATAATGGAAATGTTTTATCGATTTCCTATATTAATATTTAGAAATGTTATATTATTATTTATTTAGATTAATATTTAGTGAAAATCTGTATAATGTTTCCCTTATTCTAACTTATTTGTGATAACCTGTTACTCACCTTAATACGGTTTATATATTAAAAAAACAATTAAACCTCCAAAGGTATTTTAACATATATGAATAAATACCTTGATTTGATGGAGAAGTTCTTCATTCTCTGGCACAGCAGGGCTGATGACTATAAGGATGTCAGTGTACCCATTTTCATCTAGTCTGATAGTTGTACCAGGTCCCAGTGCACTAAGAAACAGCAAAACCACAGCATGCATGTTTTCCATGATTACAAAACTGAAAGAAGGGATTCTAGGGATCATATTGATCTTGTAAACCACACCCACTTGTTCACAAAACTAGGAGGTCCTTTCTGAAAGTCTTTTCTCTTCGTGTACTCAGAAATCACTGTAAAATACTAACTGATTTCAGTGACCTGTATGTGTCGCTTTCAAAACTCCACAATTTTTGACAGTGGCAAGGAAAGTCTCCCTCAGATGGAAATAGGAATAAACTTTGAGAGGAATCAGACTCAACAGGGAACCTCGTTTGGGCGATAACGGATAGTAGGAATTGTTTTGTAGCCATACTGTGTGTTAGGAAGCTGGAAATTTAATATAACAGAAGATGTGCTTAAGTTATTGAATTCATAAATTAGAATTTTGCATTGTATCTAGGTCCACCAGGTAAAGGTGCTTCAGAATCAGTTTTTTGTTTCCTCTGCCTGTTGAACTGTGTATTTAAACCTTTCTCTTTCATTGTCTCCCAGCAAAGCATTTCATTATCGAGCCTGATGAGCTAAATATTTCCGTATTACGTATGTAATTATGTATGTATATGTAGATTTGTATTCTTTACAAACTATACAAAAGACAAAAAAATAAATAAAATAAATCCCATACATTTCAAATGCAGGTTATAACTAATTGTTTTCCTGCAGACAGATTCTCAACAATGTCAGATGTGTGTCAACAACATCAGGTAGGATTTTTTGGTGTTCATGTATCTATTTATTTATATAATATCCATTTATTTAATGTTTGATGGTGTTGACAAAAATCCTGTAATAAACTGAAATGGATGTTATTTGTACAAAAATGTTACAAACATTTCAAAACAATGTTTGCTTACACCCACCTCACTTTATAACAATATATAATAAGTTTTTAGAAATAATAAAGTTTTTTTCTTTCAAATTAAAAACATGTTTTGTCACAGTTCTCAAGAATTACTGATTATTATTATTATTATTATTTCGAAAACATGATCATATACATCTGATACTTATTTGCCTTTGTGGCTTTTTTTTGTTTGTTTTTTTGCTCAGTCATGTTTGCATAGAAATAAAATAAAGTTCAATCCGTCATATTGCCTAGGTTGTGCACTCTACATTATACAATCCTGACCCCTAAAACACAGTAATGCAAAAATGGCTAAAAAGGTCGGGGGTTTAAGGCTTAGTTAAAGTTTCCAGTCCAAATACAAATATGTTGTAATGACTCAGGATGACACATTTCCTGGCAGCAGCAGTTTGACATTTTGACAGTTTAACATTGAAATGCTTTGGAATCAGTTTATTCAGATCAGGGTGTGGGTAAGCAGTTTATTAGGAAGAATGTCTCTAGGGAGAATGAAGGGGATCCTCCAGAATTCTGCAGAGCACATTCCACTCCAGACTGATCCAGACAGAGTGGAGTAAAGGGTAACATATCAGTTAGGCTCAGAAATGTTATGTGGCAATACAATGAATACCGTGAAGTCAGCTGATGTGCTGAATAACCAGGTTATCACAACTATGCATTTATTTTTCTTTCCTGATGGCACAGCCATATTCCAGGACAAGAGTTCACTCAGATCCATGGGGCTCAAATTATGAAAGAACAGTTGGAAGTTGTTTCAAAACAATGTTTAACAACACCCACCTCACTGTTCAATTAGAAATAATAAAGGTTTTTTTCTTTTAAATTAAAAACATGTTTTGTCCCGGTTCTCAAGAATTACTAATTTATATGACTGAATTATTATTATTATTATTATTATTATTATTAATAATACTAATAATAGTAATAGTAATAATAATAATAATAATTCAAAAAACAATAAAACATGATCATATAGGCGATACCTCTTTGCCATTGTGACTTACAGAAAAAAAGAAGAAACTTGCCTAGGTTGTGCACTCTATATAGAAAAGACATACACTCTTAAAAGAAATGGTTCTATTTAGAACCAGAAATGGTTCTATCACCCGCTTCATATATGGAACTCCAAAATGGTTCTATATAGAACCATTTAAAAGGGTTCCATAAAAAGAACCCCAAATGGTTCTTTGAATCCAAGTTAGATGGTTCTAAATAGAACCATTTAAGGGTTCTTTATTATTAAACGAGTTATTATTAAATAAGAAAATATAAACAATCCAGAAAATTCAAAAAGTTTACATTTATTCAATTGATTCTACAAAAATATTAGTCATATTTAAAATTACACCTCTGTATACTTCTGTATTAGACAGCAAATTTCACATTTACATTTAA
The DNA here is from genome assembly GCA_028570985.1 of Heterobranchus longifilis. NCBI lineage: Eukaryota > Metazoa > Chordata > Actinopteri > Siluriformes > Clariidae > Heterobranchus > Heterobranchus longifilis. Next base: position 18,094,052 of record JAOVVB010000043.1, read on the forward strand.
GATGTTTAATTACATTTAACCATTTACATTTAACCATTTAGTTTGAATATTTAATTTAAGCATTTTCACTTTGCAATAAACATACATAAGCTTGTTTATGTACATATACAGTACTTCACTTTTACAACAAATCATTTTTGATATTTGACAATGCAGATAAAATCAACATATGAACAATTAAAACATCTATTAAATGGCACTACAATTCACACAAGTTGACTGTACATTTTCAGTACAGGTATTGGTGTTCTTGTGTCATGCTCTTGTCTTAGTTTAAGCATATATTTTTGAATAAAAGTCATTGTGTGCTTGATGTCAACCGGGTATTGCACATTGAAAAGAAAATAGATTGCAAACAGGCATTCCACAGCCTGTGTCATGTCGATGTCTGCCTCTCTTATGATGTTCACATTGTCCATTATAATGCTGACGCTTTCAGCCTTGAAGGGATCAGGAGAGCCGTTAAACACAATGGTTGGTGTAGGACCTTTGGGTTCCTGTAAAACAAACATTTCACCTTTTGAGTGCTTTTCACCAATTAACTGAAGTCATCAAATAGACTTAAAATTACCCCATAATATACTCACCAACAAGCCAAACAATGTGTATGACTTTGTTTCTTCAGTTTAACACAATCTAAGATATATTTAATAATAAAAAGCTTTGTAATGTGTTTGAATGTCAACATTAAAGATGACTGAAGAACATTCAACATGCTACCACGTCAGCTCCACTTTGATTACTTTGAATCTCATTGGTTCTTTTGTTCTTGTAACTGAATCGTTCATGACACAACACAGATATGACAGCTAAGCACGTGACACACAAGAACCAACAAGCCTCATAATTATTAATGTGGAGCTGATGTGCCACCCCATTGGATGTTATTCCTTTATCTATACATAGTCTAACTATAGCAACCTATCTTGGCAAATTTAATCTTTTTATCTCACTAACGTACCATTTGTACGTACCATTTTGCTTTAGAAGACAAGTATTAACCCCTGGAGTTGTACAGATTTCTTTTATGATTTAAATTGGGGTGCTATTCAATAACATTACAAAGCAGTGTAAACAGTACAAAGCTTATGACTAAGGAAGAGTGAGTAAATTATAGGGTACATTGAATTTTTTTTTTTTTTTACAAATTTGGCATAAGGGTGAGTAAACTGACTAATATTTTTATATTTGCATGAACAGTTCCTTTAATTCAAGTCAAGTGCATCAAATGTTAATGAAACTACAGAAGACTATACTTACACTATCTACACAGTAGAGGAAGCTGGCGTTTTCTTTAAAAAGTGCTGGCAATAAAATGAGTGCAGCATTCCTAACGAGACCTACAAACAGATACAAATTATTGTATATTAGGTACAGAAATCAATTAAAGGGATAGTTTACCCAAAAATGAAAATTCTGTCATCATTAACTCACTCTTGTCATTTTAAACCTATATGGCTTTCCTTCTTCAGCATAACACAAAAAAATATATTTTGAAGAATGTTGGTAACCGAACAATGCTGGTTTTGAACAGCGAATTTAAGACTTTTTAAGGCCTAAAAAAATCGTTTTAAAAATTTTAGACTTTTTAAGACTTTTTAAGACTCCGCGGAAACCCTGCTGTGGGCACGATTTGTTAAACTGTGGGGAACAGTTTGAGAATTCGTGAGTACGGTTTATAAACTGAGCGGACAGATTGCAAAACCGTCGCCATGGATTATTGTTCTTTTATTTTTCACACAGGTGACTTCCTGGGCTCCGTATGGAACAGATAGGTTGGATGGGGAAAAATATATGGTGTTGTTACCTTCTGTGATTTCCTCTGCTGGTCCAATGAGATTGGCGTACAGTTTTTTTTTACTTCCTTCTTTTGCACTCCTGATGATGTTTGGGGCCATTTCATTCAGAGATGTTTCCATGTTCTTTGCCAAGTCTGTTCCAAACCTCATTGTCATTTCATGCAGCATCTTAAATACAAACCAGTACAATTACTTCAGGTGCTTATATCCAAATTACACACTTTCAGCCAAACAAGTACCTTAAAGTCAGCATGAACTGGAGGTTGCAACTGACTACCATATAGTGATGTTTTTCCGGGACAGAATAATAAGTTCAATAAGAAAAATAGTGGGTGTGATAAAGTAATGAAAAATACTTCATATTTGGCAGACGCTTTTATCTAAAGGGACTTGCATTGTGTTCAATCTATACATTTATTAGTATGTGTTCCTTGGGATACCCTTTTGTATTGCTAACACATTGCACATTGCTAACAAATGAGCTATAGGAATTCACAGAAATATAATTACACTGATTTTTCTTATCTGCCTGGCACAAAATGTAACAATGTTTACTCACAAGCTGTGGCACTCCAAGAAAAGGAAACTGCTCCATTACTTCAGCGGCAGGCCTGTCCATAAGCTGTACTCTTTTGAAAAGAGTGCGCTTCATCCGGTTCTTGACCTCAGAGTAACTGGGATTGCTTTTACGCAACTCCAGGGTGATGGCATTGATGTGTTCCCGGAAACTCGTCTCATCCTCACCCATTACTTCCAGGTCCAATACAATCTGAGGTAGGAAGACAGTATTGTGCAGTACGTAAATATGAATCAAAGTCACAGAATAAAATATTTAAGATTTGAAACATCAATCTTAAAAACTGATGTATCACTTAAGGAACACCAAAGCAAATACCTCCTGTGAACAAGCAGAATCTTTATATGCCATTATATCCAATGGTTCTCTTCTACATTTTGCACTCTGAAATAATTGTCAACATGTGTTACATGTTAAGACAAATTTAATCTGCCTTTGACATCAAATTTATTGAACTGAACTTGCCTTTTGTTGTTGAGTAAGTCCCTCAGAATCCGTTTGTCCAGCACACTTCCTTTTAATCCCATACTTCTCCTTCATTTGCAGGACGATAGATGAGCTAACCAAGGGAATCCTTTCTTTTTTAAATTTGTTTCTAAGGCATTCCAACAAGGTATCCTGTAGACACATGTATACTTTCTTTTAAAATAGATTTTTTTCTGTGTGAGATTTTTTTATGAGCAATGATCTCAATATTTTCACAATATTAAAAGAACTGCAATATGTTCATACATAACCAGAGGAGCTGCCATCCTTCAGAAACGGAAAGCGGGTGATCAAACTCCCCAGAACATCTCCATACATTTTATGATTTGGGTACCTAAGAAATATAATCAAATATATTATTTCAGTACCCAACAACCAACAAGTTTAACATAAAATACATTTAACTGTTATAAAATACAATGAAATACAATACTGTACCAGGTGTGCTTAGTGATGCTGTCAAACAACACTTGAATCAGTAATGCACGGATGTGAGACTTGTCCTTCTTCTTAAAGCCGGGATCCTTCCTCTGCAAAGCTGCTTGCAATTCAGGGGGAAAGACAGGCAGGTTGTATACTGCTGGCCAAGGTTGGGCAACAAATGAGCCCTCATTCTCACAGGGTTCTTGTCTGTAAATATAAATACAATGTTTAAATCTTTTATACAGGATTTTATTTTACTTGCCACAATACAGTTTGTTTAAACTTCAAAACAATGATACATACTGAGTACAAGATATTTGAGGCACTTCAGTTTCCAGGCTGTTTAAAGAAATATAAAAATATAAATTAGGATAAGGATTTTAAGCTTGGTTAGCATTCGTTTGTTTAATATTTAACAACACAGACTTACTTTTTTAACTTACTAAGCTCCTTCATAAATGTCACCTGTTGTTTCATTACAGGAAAAAGTCTTTCCACCATCCTTTCTGTGAGACCCAGCAGAGTCTCCCCATCAATTTGCTGCTCTGTAAAAAAATACCAAATATTTCATATTCTAAAGAAGAAATAATAAATAAGAGAGAGACATGCCACAGAAGTACAATATATTTACCTAGAAGACTGCACTCTGTGGTATAATGTAATATACTTAGTATCATCATGCACATATGTGTCAAGAGGATGAAATTCTTTCTCCTCCCCTGGCTGCACCAGAATCCACTCCTTCTGGTCCTCCAATTTGAAAGCATGGTAATGTCTTTCAATTGTTATTGGTATCCGCAGCTTGCCAAAGATCATCCAAGCACCCCTGAACCGCAAAATCTTCACAATCTTCATAAAGATTGGGATGTCCTCCTCCACAAGATCTATAATTAAGTTGTCTCCCACACAGTATTTCACGTTGTTGGTCTTAAGAGAGCTACACACACCAAGCCTCTCATCACCCTGAACATCCTCTGCCTCACTTTTTCCAATCACACCTTTCTGTATCTCCAGTGGTAATGCTCGAAAAGGTACTACACGTTCACCCTCCGTGTAGTTGTCCTGACGCAGGGAATCCAGCGAAGTCAGTTCCCAGCACTGCCTTAACTGGTGCCTCTTGGCAAGAGTGTAGCTGAGATTCTTGAAGTTACACGTGTTGTGGGCTAATCGCTTGAAGTATTGGTGCTTTCCCTCGAATCTCATGCACCACAGCTGTTTCAGTGGCCCAAACTTTAATATCAGTTGTGGATAATGAATGAGAAAGTGTAGTTTCGGAGTGAAAGTCTCAGGGAATACAGACTGGAAGGAGGACAAGAATTCGCCTATCTGAAGGCTTAGAAAAGGGATGCTTTTCCTTTGTATGGTGGGGGACAAAATCACATCTCCTATATCCCTACACTTCAGGTAAATGTCCCAGTGCACCTCACCTTCTGGAATGTAATGTCCAATGAGAAATGGCAAAATCCTGAAGAGGCACCAGACCTGAGCAGCAGACCCTGAGAGTGTGTTTTTCTTTAGAACAGAATCTGGAAGTTTCTGAGGGAGGTTAGCCCGTTCATTCCTCCCTATCTTAAATGCATCCAATTCAGCATTTATCTGACTTAATGAGACAATGTGCAAAAAATGTAATGCCTGGATAACTCTGGTAATCACAAGAGGCACCACACCCTCCAGAAAATCGTGCATTAAGTCAGGGGGAAAGTTTTTTGTCACATCAAAGTAGTTCAGCTCAGTGAAAGGGCACTCACTGACCACACCATATGTCTGTTTGGATATTCCAGTACTTTCCCTGAGTGCTTGCAGATGGTACTGATGTACCTGAGAAGATCGGATTATTACATCATCTTCGTTAACGTGAGACCTTAGGTCTTTGTAGCTGATCATACAAAAGCGACAGATCCGTCCACTGCTAAAACAGCAGGTGAAACCTGCCAGGCTGTGAGCAGACAAGTTGTCAGCTGAAATAGTGGCAAGAGCGCATTTCAAATTGATGTTCTGACCATTTACACTGACCTGCAGTCCTTCAGTGTACAACAGTTTCAGGTCATTAATCAGGGGCAGCAAGATGTCGCTGTATGAATACTTCTTTATAAATTGATTTCTTACAAGTAAGCACAAATGTATATGCCTCAATTGTGATTTACAGTTAGATTCAAGATTGCCAATCATAAAATAGAAAGCTGCTAATTTGTGAACTGATCTTTTAGACCCCAAGGGGTTTACCACTTCATATTCATCAGTGTACAGATGTAATCTTACAATATTAGGATCTCCAAAAAAGGGGCTCTCATGAAAGAATTCTCCATCTGTGTAACTGCTTAAAAAATCTGTACTTGGGACTTGTTCACAGGTTCTTCGATATGATTCAAATATGTCATGTTTCTCCAACTGAGTCTTCAGAACATCAATGATAGGCACATACTGAAATGTGTCCTCCTTCCCCTGGCTATTGGTTCCAAGAATGTGTTTAACTGGCTCCACTAAATGTAGATGTTCTTTGCAATATTTGAAAAGTTGATAATCTGACTGAACATAGGCAAACACACTTTCAATAAGTGTCTGATTATTTAGCAAGTTATCCAAGTCTTCCTGTTCCTCTAGTCTAAATCCAGATTTGGTCAAGTGGAATTTTATGATTTCAAAATAATTTTGTTGGAAAAATTTCAAGATGAACTCCAAGCTGGAAACAATGGTATCCTGAGTTGCTTTAGGAAGTAAATGTTTTTCTTGAAGATTTAATATAAAGAGGGCTACATGCTGTCTCAGCCCCAATAACACAGTTTCTAAATCAATTCCAGGCAAAGAATTTTGGTTGTTCTCTAGCAGATCATCTTCAGGAAGCTCCTCTTCACTTTCATTGTCTTCTTCAACTACAGTAGCCTTTTTAAATAGGGGATGTTGCAAAGCTTGTCTGTGCTTTCGATAGATATGGTTTCTGTAACTTGCAACAGTTTTATATCTTCTAAAACATCCCTCAATGTCACAGGTAAGACTAAAATCTGCTTGGTGGTTATGTTGCACTTGCAGGTGAGTTAGAAACTTTGTGAGTTGAAACTTCACAACATCACAAAATGAACATTTATAAATTTTCATTTGTACCTCTGAAACTTTCTTTTGCATCAATGAGGTTTATAGTTTGAAGCCAGTGGCATGTGTCATCTACTGACCATTTATCAACCATGGTTATCTGGGGATAAAAGAAAACAGCATAAATAACACTTCACAAACCAACTATGCATTAAACACACCTAAACATGTTTTGGCTTCAGAACATTTGAATGCTAAATTAAACCATGTGCTATCATCACTTTAATCCAGCGCATGCGTCAAAGTAAACAGACGAACGCTGCACTGCAACTGTGCACACGCACAGTTGAGTTTTCAATGCAGACCGGCCGGAAGTTCTTAACTGTAGCAATGTCCACTTTCCTGCTGCGTTTAGCTCCAACCCTTATAAAAACACACCTGAACAAGCTAATCATTATCTTCGTCTGTTCTGGGTTGGAGCTAAAAACTGCACGAAAATAGATCTCGCGTGCCAAAGTTAAGAACTTCTAAACCTTTTAACATAGGCCTGGGAAAAATACTCACCGCAAACTGAGTATGTGTGAAACTGCGACACACATTCACATATCATTCACCTCCGTCTTCCATCGGGTTCACTTTTATTTGAATCGGCGCCGTTTATTTGAACAACGAGCGCGCGCTTCATTGAAATTAAAATTCACGCTTCCGACTCGAAGCTCGTCTCCTTATAACACAGCTATCTTATTGTAGTTGACAATTTCATTAACATTAACAAGGAAATAAACGGATACTGTATCTTAATTCATTTAAAAACCGGAGAAAAATCAATTTAACAGGGCTTTCTAAACCGACGGAGCCCGTCAGTACTAACGTTACACGACAGCTAACTGAGGTAAAGTGTGCTTCTAGTATCAGTATTTAACACTAGGGCTACTCTAACCAATACAAATATTAACTGCAATACTAAATATTTCAGCAAAATCATTTCAAAAATGTAAAAACTTAACTTACCTCAGGGTTTGAACGGGTAGAAATGGCGGACTCGGGACTCTTCAGTTTGAAAAATTAACTGTCACTTGTCTCGAGGTTCATCTTCGCCAATCAACCAATAGGAATTCAAAGATGACGCAACGCATGTACGCCACCAGGGAGCATTTTTACGATTATTTGTTTTTAATGTTCCCTTCGAAAGATTAAAACCATCACAATATGGTATACAAAATAAAGGAAATTAATTTAATTTAAGGAAATTTAAGTTTCATGCTAATGTACAGCTCATTAATATTTGTTTTCTCTTGTTTTTGACAGAAGTCATTCTCATGGGTCTTGACTCAAAAAGCTTTGTGAATGTGTTGTATAATCTTAACTTTCCCCCTGACTTAATGCACGATTTTCTGGAGGGTGTGGTGCCTCTTGTGATTACCAGAGTTATCCAGGCATTCAGTCATAAAACATGAATTATAGAACCATTTTAATAAAAAAAAGGTTCTTTGCTATGCAAGGGTTCTACATAGAACCATTTTTTTTGGTAAAAGGTTCTATTGGCCAAGTACTGAACCCCAGGGTTCTATATAGAACCTCGAGGAACCCTTTTTTTTAAGAGTGTACAGTATGTAAAACATTGAACAAGTAGGGTTAGGGTTAAGAAGGAAGCTGCTGCTTACTAAAGAGAATATTGCTGCACGCCTAGATCTTAGATGAAACTAAGATTGAACTCTTTGGAAAGAACACACAGCACCACATCTGGAGTGAAATGTGCACTTCATATCATCATGAAAACATCATCCCAAACATAAAGTATGGTGGAGGAAACATCATGATTTGCGTGACCAGCTTGCAGTCATACAGGAGAAGATAAATTCCCAAGCGTATCAAAAAATCTTTAGGATAATATGACAATGTCTGTACATCAGCTGAAACTCTGTAGAAATCCATTTGGTTAAGGTTATTGCTGCCATGGGGTGTCAATGAGATATCAATTCCAATTTCAATGGTTCACTAACTTTTTCCACTACCATTTTGAATGTTGAATGATGAGTGTGTTCAATAAAAGAAATTTAGTGTTATTATTTTACTCACATTATATTTGTCAATACTCTTGACTTAGATGAAGATCAGATCACATTTAATGACAAATTAATGCAGAAAACCATGAAATTCCAAAAGGTTTGCGTACTTTTTCTTGGCACTATATATTAAGATGATCTGCAGTCAAATTCATGATTACTCTGTAATGAAGTAAAGCTTGAAAAAAAATCCTGTTTTATTATCATTCTGAGTACTTGTTGAAAAGGTCCCCACCTCTTTCACAAGCTCTCTGACCCGTCCGGAGCGGGAGGTCTGGAGCATGCTCAGTATGGCTCTCTTGATGTTAAGAGCCCACACCTGCTCGCTTCCCTGTGCGCACAAGGCGGTGACCTTTCCCCCTTGAAGCAGGAACCGCAGGGGCTTCTTCTCCAGCGCCTCTCTACCACAAACCAAAACACCAGATGGACTATTAACATCTTATTCTGGACAAAATGAGTGTGGCAAAACTGAGAAGCTATTTGCAGGACACACAAACTGATCTCAAGTTGTATGTTGACAAAAAAAAAAAAAAAAAAAGGGTTTCGTATGGTAGTGCGACTGCAAATTTAAACCACTGTGTCAACAATAGTAACGAGTCACAGCTGCATGAAGAAGTGTCATGGTGTCAGGCAAGAAAGAAAATAACCAAGCTGCAAAAATATGAATGGAAAGAAAATGTGATGAATAAATTGATAAAGATTCCGAGGCTGATTTACCGTAGGGTTTTCAAGCGTAGCACAGAGTTTTCCTTTTTTGGTGAGCTTTGCTTGATTTGTGGATTCCTCAGCTACAAGGACATAATTAAAGAACAGTGGAGAAAAAAAGATTTTTAATTCATATTGATTGATTTTTTTTTTTTTTACAACAGGCAGTTGTAAATTCAGCTAGTGTATAATAATGCACTTGTTCTGTAACATTATAATTTTAATAGTAACAGCATATACAGGAACGTGACAAAGCCTTATTAAAAGTATGTCTGAAAAAATGTAGATTTTTGTATTTTTTAACCCTTTCAAATTTCCAGAATAATCATTTTCTGAAATTTTTTAAGGGTTTCTGAAACATGTCCTTAGGATTCAGTATTTTTATTTTTCAGTACCATGACAAGTTGCATGTTGGTCAAGCTCAACTGTTTCTAAGTAGCTGCTTTAACGTAAGTAATAATTTCACATTCATGCCACTCCACGGTTGAATATTTTTATATTTGCAGCCTTAACAGGCTGCATTTTAATTGAACATTTATGCAGAATTTAGGGGGTAGGAATGAGAAAACGCATCTCAGAAATGCTATCGATATCAATAGATCGCACAATAACAATCAATAACAATTGATTACAATAACAACTAGTCTTAGGTATGTGGTTTCCTGACGAGCTATATTTTTCCACGGTTCATTCAGTTTACATCGCACATGAAGGCTTTTTTAAATCAATAAAATAAACACTTTTTCTAAAAGATAAATAAATAAATTGTACGTACATGTAAAATCATTTCTGGGCACCCTGGGAGCGCGTCGATGTCGACCACACAGTCGAAAGCTAATTGACTCGTTCCTGATGTAGGTCCTTTCATGGAGCTGGTGATGGTGGTGCTGTACCTATAAGTATGTCTCTGGACCTTTTCAATATTCCATGACACTGAAACCAAACCACAAAAACACTCAACGATCATGAATAACCTGCTATAAATAATCTTTTTCCTTTTTCCTCCCTGAATATTATGTCTCACCTGAGCAAGTAGGCTTGCAAAGTTGTTCCTGATGCATTTTATGGCTTTCACCTAGTTCAGGCGGGGGAAAAAAGAATGACAATAGCGCTGCTGAAGTTCAGTCCTATAATATTGATTTGTTTAATATAACAGCAGCTCTGACAGACGTGCTGGCTGCATTTAAGATAACAGCGTTTAAAAAAACAACTTATCATAAATCTGCTTTGGGGTTCTTGGAAAAATAATCAATGTGATTCGACATTTGCCTATAAAGCCACGCTGTTGAGCATGCTCACACCAGTTGTTGCTCCAATTTACAGGATACTAATAATTCAGGATTTTGTGGCACTCAGGCATTAAACATTGTCAAATTACAAATGGTCCAAATGCACACATTTATAAAGATCACTCGAAAGTAGCTTTAAAAAAAGAACTGCACACTTACCACTAAACGTGCTGATCAGGAGCAATATAACGAGATCCCTAAGCATCCGTGACAAAGACATGACCTTGGAATCCAGCTGCACTTGGAACTGAAGAAATGCCTTGCATCGATGCTTCTTAGGACTAAAGAGTCCTCGTGAGTGGGGAGTGTGTCAGGGTATGGGTTAATAAGAAGAACGGTCCCCCAGCAGGAGGCCTGACTGAGCGGGTTCCACCACATAACACTGTCCATTTTATAGATTGTAGAACTATGTGTCTTTAAGTATTCAAGTACAAGGGAAGATTAAAACAATTTCCCAGTCACAATGTTGTTTAGTCAAATTCGAAGTTTTATGAAAAAAAAAAATCAAAGTCCCTAAGGTCTAGGTATTGAGCTAGAGTACTGGGTCATTTTCTTTTTTTTTGAGAAAATGATCACTTCTTGTCACTTCTTCTCCTTGAGAAGTTGATCACTTCTCAAGGGGGTAAATAGTAAACAGGAATTTAATTGAACATGTCATATAAATACAGGTAGTCCAAATAAAGACAAACCAGTGGACAGAGTTGAATGGAAGTCTAATGCTCATTCAAGCTCAGCTGTGTATCTTAAATTTTCCTATAAATCTCCTTTGGGACAGTGTCCATTGTTTGAAGTGCTGTGCGGAATGAATTGAATTGCACTATTGTAACTTACTGTTATGACGTGATTTACATGTGAATTCTGCTCCTGTGCAGGTGTCATGTGAAACACGCAGTAGTACATAAGGGCTTGTACTGTATGCAAGTGGAAGTTAATTAGCAATTAAAAGCAAAGAGTTCAGTCAAATAACCAGTGTGATTCTCATTTCCCAGACTGACGTACTGAGCTGCATGTACTGCATGACTAATGTACTGAGATGGGCATTTATAGTGCTTTTTGGAAGTCACACACCGCCACATACTGGCTACTAATTGAACTGCAATATTTATAACTGCATGTATATACAGAGTCTGTGTGTGGGGGGGGGGGTACATATACTGCACATCCTATTTGATTTCATTTCTATTTTAATTTCATATGTTTATATTTTTTTTCTTACTTAATTTTTCATTTCAACTGCAGAAAAATCTCCCTATTCTATCTTATCTTTACATTTTAAGGTCACAGTCATATAACCATTTCACTGTATGGTTGCCCTTACAGAAAAAAATATATATGTCAATATGTTGTAAAATATAATGCAATCTATTAAATAATACATTTTCATTTACAGGAAACTAGTGCTTATATTTATTAATATATTGCAATATATTAATGATATTAATCTATATATATATATTCCAGTGAAGACAAAAACCGTTATATTTATACTTGGCTGTTAAGTTTAGAATTAATTACAACCTAGCATCACAAATATATAAAGAAATGGATATATTTAATCAAATTCAATATATTACGAAAGTTTATTGTTGAATATAAAATTACATACATTAATATATGGAAAGCAATTCCTTATGTATTTTTTTATATATTGTAATACATAAATACAATATATTATTCTGTATATTGTGAATATATTTTTGAACGTTTCTGAAATATTTTTGAACAGAATCGTTTCTTTTAATTATTAGTTAGTATCAGTTAGTGGAGCAACGAGGAATATTAATATTATAAAATCTTTCCAATTTACCAGTAAACCAGAACACCAGTTTATATATTGAGAAATATATTTCCTTTGCGTAAGGATGTGCATGAGACAAATAAAACTTTTAATTTGAATTATATATATTCAGAAATCCGTTAGAAAGAGCCGTTATCAAGGCTTTACAGAGCATAATTATCACGTGTCATCATTAACTGCTCAAAGGAGATTAATGCATATTTTGGACGCTTTCTGCGTTGCTTTACAACCTCCTTTTCTCCTGGTTGCTCAGTTTGGCCATGGAGCCCGCTCTGGGAAGAGTCCTGCTGGTTCCAAACCTTTTTCATTTATAGATGATGGAGGCCACTGTGCTCATCAGGATCTTCAATGCTGCAGAATTTTTCCTGTACCCTTCCCCAGACCTGAATCCAGATACAATCCTGTCTCGGGGACAATTGTGCTCTGCCATGGAATTTTGAATGTCATTATGGAGTATTGAAATTAATTTCATTTAACTATCAGTCCTTTGGTTAACAAGAAAACAAGAAACATTTGTCTCCTGAAAATTGTTTTAAGGAGAAAATCCAAAGACAATCCAGAATATTAATGGAGGATGATCTGCTCCTGTGGTTTCCAGGCATGATTAACTAAAATTCACGTATACTGTATAAATGTTAAACCATGCTCAGTCTTCAAGCATTACCAGGTTAAAAAGAAATTATTAAAAGCATTGTCATAAATATGGTCTCCTAATTACAAGTACTGATCTAAGCAGAGTTTTCTTTTTCAAAACAAATATGATTTGAGAGACAATTTTCGACGTAAATGACAAAACCTGTGAGTTAATTCCCTGTTTGTGAGAAATCTTTTTGTATTTTTTTATCATCATATTTTCACCTCACAAACATACATATTTAAAAGGTGTGATATACGAGTCACAACATTATGAACTCCATGTAATGCCATGAAAAAATTTACATGTTTTTAATACATTTGCATCGCAGGTCAAGTTTGTGATGGATTTTTCCATATCTCCTTTTCGACCACTTTTTAGCTTCCCGTCCTTGTAAAAAAAAATGAGTACTAAATATGGATGAGAGACATATCACCCAAAATGTGCATAATTGCGGTTTTGCCTCATAACACTGAATCTGTATATAAAATAACGCTTCCATTATAGCTGACTAATTATACGCTCTTAAGTTTTCCCACATAATATGTACTTCTGAATCATTATATTCCAAAACAAGTTATTATCAAAGAAGATCATATCCAAAAAAAGATCTTGGAGGAGGTAGGAGCATCATGGGAGGAAGTCTGCAATGGTGGAATGTGGTATATGTTTCTAAAATTGTCGACAGATCCTCAGAGGTCAAATAAGGATCCAGGAGAATTTGAGTTGAACATGGATGTAACACAACACCATTACATTAATAGCATAAATACATACATACCTCATTTCCAATGAAACCTTAAAGAATCATTTAAGATCCCAAAAAAATAATCAATACCTTCTGACCAATTAGATTTGAGAATCCAACAGTGCTGTGATATTAATGTATATATAAAACAAATCATGGAAATGGAACAAGCCTATGATGTGTGTGCACAGTAAGAAAGAACTGGGAAATGAGGACTGCAGCAAATTACATGTAGACATAACTGAGGGCTTTTTTTTTTTGACAAAGAAAAGCCGTTTGCGCAATCAAAGCCTGAGCAAGGAATTTAAAGTGAAATAGGAACAGGTATTTCCTCTCATGAGCATGGGTGAGTCTGGAATGAAAACAAAACCTTCAGGAGTAATTAAGGGGAGCAGCACTTGGAAGCAGGCGCCTGTTGTTTGGATAAAACGCTGTCTGTTGAGATGCCTCTGTTATCAGGTTTTGATAGATTTTTTTTTTTGTTGTTTGTTTGTTTTGGCATTATTCTCATTCTTATTAGTCAGAAGATGGTGATTTGTTCATTTAGGATGTGAACTATTTCCAGCTTAAAAAACGTGACTAATTGTGCTCGATGGTTTGTGTTTCAGTTGGAAACCGCAATCAGACTCTGAAGATTATGGGCAGAAAGTGGACAGAACACTTCAGATTCGGAGGCATTACACACTTTGACACTGACACATACAAAATAAATTGCTGTCCACGCATCTAAAAACTTAAGTTATTCTTTCTTTCAGTAATCTATTGTCCACTTGTGCATTTTACAAGGGTCTTTCAAATCAAACCGGGACTCATGATGACATTTCTGGTGAATGAAGGCGGAAACACCGTTGTCTTTTACAGAAGACTTCAGTCACTGTGCGCTTATGAGTATCTTAGCTGCAGTGAAACATGTGAACGGTGCAAACGTTCAACTTGCAAAAGACACACATCTGTCTGTGGGAACACACGATCATTCACTATCACGACTTGCACTTTACTGGAACTCGGCTGCAGAGGTGGAAAGTAATGAATTACATTTACTCGCATTACTGTAATTGCGTAGATTTTTTTGTGTATTTCTACTTTTTAAAGTAGTTTTTAAAATCTGTAATTTTACTTTTACTCAAGTATGTTTTGTTGAAAGTATCGTACTTCACTACATTTTAGATCATATTTGCTACTGAGTAGAAACCACTGCACTGATTGATTGATGGGCGTGGAGAACAAACGCGCTAAATTCATAAGAACGATGGAGGCGGACAAAACAGATGCCAGTGATGCAGACGCAGCTGAAAGTGAAATGGCAACAAATTCTTATGAAGCGAACCCCTGGTCATATTTAAGCGACCACTTTAATTTCAAGCACAACAAAAGGGAACAGATTTATTATGCAAGGGTGTTCCATCCCCCATCCCACCCCCGCTGTTAACGTAACTCAGTAACTTTTACTCTGAGTAAATTTTTAATGAGCTACTTTTCACTTTTACTTGAGTAGATTATTATAAGGGTAACTTTACTTGTACTTCAGTAAAAAATCACTAAAGTAACAGTACTTTTACTTGAGTACAAAATTTTATTACTCTTTATTATTACTCTTTTTTTTATTGCTAGAGTTATTTCCACATCCCTGTACAGTCCTGACCTCGCTTCAAGACATTTTCATGACATGTTTGGGCCATTAAAGGAGTTCCCGGGAGGCCATCGTTTCAGACGCAAAGCAGGCAGCTCGATGGTAGTCATGGCTCTGGTGTCCTGAGAAAACTTTCTACCTTGATGGTATCCAAGCAGGTGCTAGGTTTCTAGTTACAGTATAGACATACTCCAGTCGAGGGCCTGGTTTTCTTCACACAATGTTAGTGATATACATGTGATTGTTTTAAATACTGCAAAGGTTATCAGGAGAAAAAAACTCACTCATATACATTGAAACTCCCATGAAGTGATTAACTGGTCATTCAGTACATTCAGGTCATCAGCTGACTTCATTTTATTGCCATGTAACGTTCCTGAACCTAGACCTGAGCAACTGAAGCGACCCAAGATCATAACACTGCCTCCAGAGGCCTGTACAGTGGACACAATGCATGATGGGTGCATCGCTTCATGCGCTTCCCTTCTTACCTTCTCACACCTTCTCACACCCATCACTCTGGAATAAGGAGAATCTGGACTCATCAGATCACATGACACATGACCACTTGCTTCAAATTCCGATCTATGCTCCCTAGCAAACTGAAGCCCTTTTTTGATTAGTCTCACTAACAACTAACAAGTGGTTTGGCACTACATAGCTTCTGTGTAGTCCCAATCCTGTGAGTTCTCATCACATTGTGAAATGCTCTTACTTTCACTATTGAAACTCACTATTCAAAATTTTACTATTGATACTTTCACTATTACTGTTGATTTTTTACCTAGCACCAACCATGTTTAAGTGATCTTGATTCATGGTTTTTTTTTTTTTAACACCTTCCTTTCACAAAGTTGACTGTTCAGCGCTATCCTTCCAGGTTTTGATAAAGTCTTGAAGGGTTCTTATCCCAGTCCCAGGAATTTCAAACCTCCTTATTTGTTTTCTTTGCTTGATGCAGCCCAATAATTTGATCCTAATGAAATGATGACCTTTCTTTTCACCAGGCAGTGTATAATTTCTTTGATTATCACAAATTTAAATCCAGATGAAGCTACATCCATCTCCTAGGAGTCCAAGATAGCTAAATTGGCCTAACGTTAGGCTTTTTATAGGTTCATGTATGGTTAAGTGGGCCGATAGCGATTTCCTTTGAGGGTTTTACAACTTTACACGCTCTGGGTAAAGTTTAATTACATCACATAAATATGAGTGAACAGCGACATCAGTCAATTGCTAGTTCATGGCTACAATCAAGGCAATTTATAATAGTTACGTACTTTTATCTAGCGCCACTGAGTATTAACACATACTTTTTTGTCACTAAGACCTGAGCAGATAAATGACACGAAGAACCTATAAAGAGCTGCAACAGTGTTTCCCCTAATGACTACTGTCTCTACCCCTGAAGCTAGTCTTTGGTCCAAAGAACCTTCTTTCGCTAAATAATTTACAACAATGTGCGTTATTGGATTACGCATTAGCACAGAAGATGGAGAAGCTGATTAGGTTGATGTTTACAGCTAGGGTCAGGTCTCGCTGCTTTATGTGTGCATCGTGTTGGTGATACACTATACAGGTAATTACAAAAGTATTTGGCCAAACCTGCAATATACATATACTTCAATACGGAGTTGGTCCCTCTTTGGACGAGAAGGTCTGGCTCGCAATTTCCGTTCCAGTTCATCCCAAAGGTGTTGAGGTCAGGGCTCTATGTGGGCCAGTCAAGTTCTTCCATGCCAAACTCATCAAAGTTTTTATACAGTAGTCCTTGCTTTGTGCACTGGGGCATAGTCGTGTTGAAATAGAACAGAAACTGTTGCCCCAATGTTGGAAGCATAGCGTTGTCCAAGATGTCGTGGTATGCTGAAGCATTAAGATTGCCCTTCACTTGGGATAACAATGAATATAATAATTAACAAATACTTTTTGTTCATATAGTGTATATACTACAGCAGGATAACACCAGTCAATAAAATTATCTTTGCGCCGAGGTCCAAATTTCATGTTAGTGGTAGGATTCAGATCTCTCTCTTTATACATGCAGTCCAAGTCTAAAAATTTCCATAGAACTTCAATAATATTTATTCTTCAGTTTTCAGTAATTATGTTAAACATGGACAGTTTGAACTTTGATGGCTGTGTATATTTCCTTGTATTTTCTTAAACAATCTTTAATCAGTCTTTACTGAGTCTTCATTTGTGCGCTGCTGGGCTATAGATGAATGTGAAAGGACTCTGGTTGCTCTGTCATACAGGGCTCTCAGTTTGGGTATTTTACACGCCCTCACCTCGAACTGCTGTGGATATGTTTGCTCAAACGACCCGTGCTTTGTTTCATAGTGGTGCTTCACATTACTGCTTTTTATTACAGCCACAGTTTCAGAACATATGAAATGAACTGGTTTTAAACTTCTCACAGGAAGAATAAACATATATTGAGCTGTGTGGTCATCTTTGAAAGTTCAGGTTTTACACCCTATTTGCCCTTCTTTTTTTTTTTTTTAATAAGCCATGCTGCGTCACCCTTTTAATTATGTTTCTTCTATACACTGTGCACTATCACGTTGGTTGGCTCTTAAGTGACCTGTATAGCTGCACCCACCTCAAAGAAAAAAAGTGCTAGATTACTGGTAGCCTATATTATTTATTCTCATTTATCAGAAAAGAATCAGGGTCCAGATAGAACTGTTACTCAGGCTGGGACAAATAAAGGTATATCTTATCTTCTCTTATATAAAACATATTTTTTCAGTCATGAGTCTATAAAGGGGACTGTCCCTAACCCTTGTGAGACCTAGGGATCTTGAGGTGTTAAGAACAGAACTGAGACGCAGGAAAAGCGACTTTCTTTATTAAAAATGTGAAAAAGAAGAAGAAAGAAAAAAAAAAAGAAAACCCACTCATAGAGAGGAGCTGACTCATGAAGCAGCACCAGGCATCTGCTTTTCTTTCCGTTTCAGACACACCCACCCCTGTTGTCTCGTTTCGCTCCACGCCCTCGGTTGCGTCACTTTTAGCGTCACGTGCCTCTAGTTTCCTTCTCCGCCGTATGCGAGTGTGTGTGTGTGTGAGGGGGGTGTGGCCTGCACTTCCACCGGCTTTACCGCACTCACGCACAATGAAACGCTGATGTAGGACACCACGTTGGGGCTTAAGAGACAGGGGCCCGCGCGCCGAGTTTCCTGCGTTTCTTTCATATTTAGTTCGTATGGACTGCGTTTGAAGAGCGGAGCGGCGCGGCGGAGTCGCTTGTTATCGTTATTATTTAATTTTCACTAATTCACCGGGGTGGGAAACCGAGGACAGCCATCGTCCATACACACACACGCGCGCGCGCCCGCCACCCCTCCTTCTCGCGCTTTGTTGTTTTCGATCTCCGCGCGAGACCATGTCCGTGTTCGCCGACTCCGATTATCTCGCCGCCGAGTGCCTGGTGTCGATCTCGAGCGGTCCGGTGCTTCACCGGCCCAGTGCCGCCGTGACGAATCACGGCGAGGCGGACGGCTCGCGCGAGGACAGGGAGGTGCGCGAGACCCTTAGGCTCGAGGGCGCGTGCGAGGGCGAGGAGGAGGCCGACGTCGTCCTCGCGGACACGCACGCGGCTTTCCGGCCCATGTCCGCGCACTCGGAGAGCAGCTCGTCGTCGAGCTCGTGCGGTGAGAGCGGATACGCCACGCTGTGCGACTCGGGCACCGCGACCCCGACCATGACCCCTACCGGTACCCCGGTTCCGGGACACACAAACCGCAACGCCCCCCAGCAGATGTGGGCAGAGGCAGGAGGAGGAGGGGCGCCACCGCGCTCTCCCTCTAAGCGCCACCAGTGCACTTTCAGCGGATGCGACCGAGTCTACGGCAAATCCTCCCACCTGAAGGCGCACATCCGGACACACACAGGTGAGAGCGCTGAGCCGACACGCTCACAGTACTCAGTGCTCGCGTGACAATTGGGTTGCCATGGCAACGACTGCGTTGCAAAGTTTCACCAAACAGTGAACACAAAGTTTACATTTGAAACCAGTATTTAATTAATAAGTATCAGATTTAACACTACTGTTGTTGTTGTTTTAGAGGTTTTTAAACTGGATGGAAAGTTTTCGCGCACAAAACATAAAACTTGGTTGATAATTTTTGATTTGTTCGCATTAAAAAAAAAAAACTCATTATGGCGGACATAATTATAAACGTTAAATGTTTTAACCCCGAATTGTTTTCAAACGAACAAATTTCTATACACTTACAATTTTTAAAAAATCTATAATTTGTTTTTTTGTTCCATGAAGTGTCTAATCGCATTCCTGTTACTAACAGTATTACTAATCGCACAAGCGCGTGCGTCATTTATTCCGTTAATTCCGTTCGTCCTCTATTATGATTCGCACGCCATGAGCTATGCTAAGCTAAACGACTAGCTAGCTAGCGCGTACAAACCGACCAATTCTTTATGTTTCGCATTGTTTTCGGTTTTCTGGTAGTGCGTGAAAATAATTTAACATTCGCACAATGTATTGGAATATCTAAAAATGAAATTAATATTATTAGTTTAAAACGTGATTCAAATTTCACACTAATGTGGTGAAAAACAACTAGCTAACAGGGCAACGCCCCTTCAGATTGCCTCTACATCTACATGCGACCCAAGATGAATAAATATTTTTAAAAGAATTAGATGTGATGTTTATTGTTAAATAATGTGGGTAGTGGATGATTTAGTTCTAAAATATGATGGGTTATTAGAGTGGAACTCTTTATTTTATTTTTTTATTTTTTTTTGAGATCACACAAAAGGAATAACCATGAGTTCTTTTACTAATGATGATTACTAAATTTTTCTGTGCAAATTTCTTTAAAAAATGTTTTGTTTGTCAATACATAGGCCTGGTGCTAAAGGAAGACTCCACTCTGAGACACAAGAAATGTATTGTAGTGTGTAAAGCAATTCTTGTGCTCTTTTTTGTTATTCCTCTCAAAAGTAAATGTAAGTCGTTCTCATTCTGTTGTCACATCGCCAGCATGGTTACAAAAGTGGTTACAGTCCAAGTAAAGGAAATAAAACCAAGTATGTTTCATGGTTCGCATTATCTTCAAGGTTTCTATGAGTGTCTGAAAATAATTTTATAACCCCACAATGTATTGGAATAACATAAAAAGTTAAATAAAAAAAACTAAAATAATAAAAGTATTAGTATTTGGTTTTAATTGGGTGCACCCTCACACTGAGTGGAAAACAGCTAGCTAACAAGGCAACGCTCCTTCAGATTCCCTCCAAAAATAATAAAATAGAAATAAATCCCAACAAATTAAAATTTTTGTGAAGTAAATTCTATAAAATCGCTACCAATAAATACTTAAAAATAGATGCAAGGTTTATTGTTAATAAATGTGGATGAGTTAAACTAAAGTCTAATAGGTTATTAGAATGGTAATCTTTTTTTTTATACATTTAAAAAAAAAACACAAAAGGAATATCATCAATATTAGTTGTAATAATAAAGATGATTAGTAAATATTTCTGTACAGATTTCTTTTAAAAAGAGAGAGAGAGAGAGAGAGATGAGTAAGTCAATACATAGGACGGGTATAAAGGAAGACTCCACACTGAAACACATGAAATATATTGAAATAATTGTGCTGATTTACTTATTTATTTATTTATTTATTTATTATTATTAATTCTCTCAAAAGTTATGTGAGTAGTAATATCCCCTGCTGTTGTCACATGCCAGTGAAATTATATTGGTTGTTATAATGGTCTAGATTTCACTGTTGGTTCTGTTAAAAGAAAAAACAGCTAATGATTTTTTCTTTCACCATTTTCCATTGAAAAAGAAGTGGAAATGTTGATGCAAATACGATTCAAAGTGGCTTAGTGGTTACTACTGTGGCCTTGCACCTCCAGGGTCTGGGTTCAATTCCTGCCTCAGGGTCTGTGTGCTTGGTGGGTTTCCTCCCACAGTGCTAAGACATGCAGATTAGGCTAACTGGCGTTCCCAAATTGCCCGTAGTGTGTCAATGAGTGTGTGTGTGTGCCCTGCGATGGATTGCTACCCCGTCCAGGATGTACCCGCCTCATGCCCAAAGTCTCCTGTGATAGATGCCAGGCCCCCTGCAACCCTGTACACAGGATAAAGCGGTATGAATGATGAGTGAGTGAGTGAGTTGTCCAGTGCTCGCTCAACAATTCCGTTGGTCATATATCTGTAAAAGTAACGGCACCGAGTTTTAATGTCTATCGCATTTTTTTTTTGTTTGTTTGTTTGTTTTTATATACAGGTGAGAGGCCGTTCCCATGTACCTGGGCTAACTGCGCGAAGAAATTTGCCCGGTCCGACGAGCTGGCACGCCACCTGCGCACTCACACTGGTGAGAAGCGCTTCCAGTGCCCGCTTTGTGCCAAACGCTTCATGCGCAGTGACCACCTGATCAAGCACGCACGCCGCCACCCCGACTTCCACCCAACCATGATCGGACGTAGAAGCAACGGCTCGCCCCAGGGTCAAGGGTCATCCATCAGCACACAGTCTCAGTAAACCAGCAGCATCCACTTCACAAGCTAAACCAAGTCGGACACCTTTACATAGCAATGCGAGTCCTTTTTTTTTTTTTTTTTTAACACACATTTGAATACCAAGTTGTGTTCAAAGTTATCCCTTCTTCTCGTCTTCCTTCGGGTCCAGTCATGAGGTCGAGCTGGTCGTTTGCCTCAACACAATAATCCTGGTGCAATCACATCATCCAGCATGATCGGCGAGCAATGTCAGATCTGCCGAACGTCTCTCTCTCTCTCTCTCTTTACTTTTTTTTCCACCACAAGCACAACACGCTACTCCTTTCAGGCTGTGAAGCTATTTCGGGGTTAACAGGATGGCCGCGGCACAATCCTCACTCTCTCCGATTTCTTTGATCATTTCGGGAAGTCTGCATTACTTCTCAGTCATGTATGAGATGTCCTTTTCTTTTTTTTTTCTGGTTTATGGGTGTGGATGTTAATGCCCCGGGAAACTGTTTGAAATGGCCGTGTCATTCCAGTTTCGCTCTGCATTCCAGTACTGTTTTTAATACACCCTCTTTAATTGGTTATCCTTCATAACTGCATCAGGGATTGAAACGTGTAATGCCAAAAACATTCAGTCTTGTTCATTCCAGTCAGATTAGCTATCGTGATTATTTTTTTTTTCCCCAACCATTTTGTAATACTTTTTGCATCTTGTATTTTGGTAAACAGCACCATCTGTCACTTTTGTGACAAATAATATTTTGGCGATATTTTCAATATGTGGAGTGTGCAGGTAGGTATTGAATTTAAATTGAATATATGGAATATATTAAATAACATTATAATAAAAAAAAATGAGCGACTATGACACAATGAGCTTAAGACATGGGTCATTGCACAAAATCCTAAATGAAAATAGTTTCGGTTTCAGGAAACCCCAGGTTTAAAAGAAAAAATCTGTCCCAAACCAGGCTTCATCTAACGATGCATAGTTCTAGTGAAGCTAAGTGTCCGGTTCAACCCGGAGAGAAACATGGGGGGCGTGTCGCAAACAGTACTGGAGTGCAACCTTGGATGGATCAAGGTTCCATCTCTTCACCATGGTGCTCTATTTACGATTCTTCTGTAACTGACTGTAATATTTCAAAATGCCTGTGACTCGGTTGTTAATTACACAGAACTTACAATATGTTTTGTTTAGTTTTTTTGGTAACTCAGTTTACATTGAAGTGCGCCGCTGCGCTCGAGCACCATGTCAATAACGATAATCAATAATTGAAATTTATAATGAAAAGATAAAATATCTCATTTAAGCACGCTTGCATTTCTACATTGAGGTCTTTGATGGTGTCATAACTTATTTTTTCTTGCGCATTTAATATAATATACACATATGTATTTGGTTTTGATTTTGTTTTTGCAAAATTATTGGAACAACACTGACATTCCATGACCACTCAAACGGTTAAATGGTTTGAAGTGTTTTTAGGTCATTCGTTACTTCTTATATATATTTTTTAAAATATGTAGACATGTAACCTCATGCTGAAGGGGTTGCACATGATTTGTGTGTGTGTGGGGGTGTATGGCTATGCTTAAAGCTTCTTCTGTAGAGATGTTCTATAAACGATAATGCTTCTCTTAGGGATAAAGGGCACGCGATTGCTTTTAAAGATAGACTAGTGCTGCTTGCTCGTGTGGGAATGTATGCCACGGATGTATGTATGTATGTGTGTATGTATGTATAAGAGAGAGAATGCTAATCTCTCTCCAAACACATCTATCTCAGAGAACAATGCAAACACATCAGGAATTTCAGAAAGCCTTAATTCCTCTCCCGACTTATTTTGCACCGTTGTTTACCGTTACACACTTTCTACAGGTAACGTATGCCGCAGGGTGTTTTATTATAATACTTTTTTTTATTCATTTTTTTTCTTTACAAAATAAAATACAAATATGCAATATTGCACTTTTCTTCTAGATGATGATGCTTCTGTCTGCTAGTGTGATGAGTAACACTGTATAAATGTATACGTCTGGGGGAAAATTAAGAAAAGAAAAGGAACACTGTGGAAAGAAAAAAAAAAACACTTACTGTAAGTGTTTTCCAGATGCACCTGTTTCCAAGTGCTTGAATAAGTGCGATAAAGGGAAGAAACGGACTTTGCTTTTTTTTTTGTTGGGGATAAAAATCAGTCAAAAGAACTCACTTTTCTCGTCCTACTTTCCATCCATGCAACAGATTTTTAAATATCGTTACTAATACAGTTTACGAGACGACGGTATCTTCATCCACGCAATACAAGGACTCAACGGGTAGCTGCAGGCAGTTATCTGAACTGTTAACATGTCAAAACAAAAAAAACAAGCCAATATCATACCTCTGGTCACAAAAAAATGTCAAAACATGACTGTTTTTAATGTTGTTCATAGTGATTTTTTTTTTAAATATATATATATATATATATATATGTATATAGTTCTTTCACTACACACCAACATTTAATCAACTCATCTCATTTCAACTGATTTCAACTTTAAAATGCCTTTCTGGTGAAATTAACCCCTTTATTTGAAAAGAAAACATAAAAAAAAACAGCCCAAATGTAATCAGTTTGCAGTTAGCGCTAGCAATGCTAATACCTCAGTCAGGAAATGCTGTTAGGAAAAAAAAACTTTTTTTTTTGCTTTTTGTTGCTTTACACTTTTTTCACACGCTCCTTAGAAGTGCCAAGGTTTCAAAGGACGAGAAAAAAAAAAAAAAGCTAATCTTGCTGACTAGCATTATGCCTGTGGGATCATGCTAACTAATTTAGCTTTATTAGCCATTTCTGCTGGTCATTGCAGATACAGTTTCCTTGGTAACCTGTAGTGGCCTTCTAGGTAGCTTATCATAACATTAAGTCCATGCTATTTTTTTTATTTTTTAATTAGAAAAAAATAACAAACCCATTGCCCCTTGGCTGTCAATTCTGTTCTCTTTGGTATTGTTTAAATTTTGACTTTGTCGCTAATCTTTTTGCTGTCCTTTTTTTTTTTTGTATTTTAAAAGTTTAATCATTTTTCTGTCTTAAAGGATTGCTCAGTACCAAAATGCTAACTTTGCTAATAAGGAACGAAAGAGACCTTAACATCCTTCCTTCTTTTGTCTCTTTAGTTGATCTTACTGTTGTGTTTTAAAACCTGTCTACAAACATTGCTAAGACTAAATTCCATCCTGTAAGGTTGATGCGTATTACGCTAACTGAGCATTCCTAGCTTTTCCTGTTTGTTTTTTTAGCCATGTTAGCATTTATGAATGAAGCATTCCTGTCGTCGTGTGTTACCTATAAAAATATGTATACCCTTTGTTTGTAGTTTAGGATGAAAGCCTGTGTAACTGGAATAGTTTAGCTGTTGAAAGTAGCGATAACAGCTAGCAAGACTCATTTGGAGCTCCAGCGTTTCTATAATTCTGTCCAAACCAGTATGATTTCTTTTTTTTCTTTTTAGTTGTAGTGAGGGGGAAAAAAGCTAATCTTGGTCTTAAAATGCTGCCTTCTTGCTTTGTGTCAATCCAAATTTGACCTCATTTACCTTTTTTTTTTTTTTTGTACACACTAAAACCAAATACACTCGGTTTTCGTGCAGCAATCACACTAATAAGTCTGTCAAGACTGCATCAAAGTCTTTTTCCTCTAATAAGGTTATGTCCTTGTCAGGATTTGGGCTTTAATGCATTTCCTCAGGTGAAACGCAATGCTGAGAACCTCCATTCTGTACTAATGTATAAGCATGACATATTTGTTTTCTTTAAAAGTCGGTTTTCATTCGGTATTCCTCTGCTGATTTAATTTATTACATGCTATTTGTGTGGTGTCTTACTTTTGTGAGGTATGAATTTTTGGGTTAATTGATTGATTGCCTCAAAACCACAAAAAAAAAACTGCCAGTGCTTTTTAAATAAAAGACAAATCTAATTATTATGACTGTTTATTGTGATTTTGTTTAAGGCAAATATCTTTTTTTTTTTTTTTTTTTTTTTGCAGAGTTAAATTGTTTATAATGTTGGTTTCTCTAACTTTACACTGAGAATTCTAAAAAGGGGAGCTTGTCTGTTCTAGTTAGAAAATACCTGGGGTACAGTATCTAGAATCCCTTTGATTGTCTTTCTTGAGAAACCTTTCAAGGAACCCTTCAGGAACCTAAAAACTCTTGATTATTGAGTGAGCCGTAAAACAAATGGGTTTATGTAGAACTTGACTGGATTAAAGTGTGGTGCAAAGTACAAATTTTGGTTCTTATTCCCCAAATAACTCATTAAGTAAATATTGGTTCTTATTAGGTTACCAAAACGGTACTTGAAACATTATGGAAATGGTCAGTTATAAGGTTCTACTCGTCGACCACTAAGAACTGTTGTGTTCTGAATTTCCCAAGCATGCAAAACATAGAGATAAGTAATAGTGCCTGTGTGTGCTGTAACTTGTATCTCATCGTTGTTGTCAATCATTTATGACATCAGTATTAATATTCCTTTTTAATATATGCCAAGATTTTTATGTCCATAAAACCTACTACACCCCATGCTGTTCACTGCCATTTTCTAGTTTACAATTCATTCCTGCTGCCTAGACCTGAAGTAGGTAGAGGGCCTGCATCGCCACGATTCTGCTTTTTATGGGTACCCTGGCGGTCCCAGTCTGTGCCAATGTTGTCGTTGTCCCAGATGGTGGACGTTTCGGTGTCACTGGTATAGCCCGGTTCCCCTGTGTAGTGGGTTGGGTAGAGGAGGAGAGGTTCCACTGAGAAGGCTAATAGGTCCCTCTGCTTAAAGTGAGCCATATACTCTTCCCTGTGAATAAAGAGCGTTTTATTGGTTAAACAAATTTAGCTTTAAAGCATCTAATAGACTTCAATAAACCATTCCTGTGTTTACTATACTGTCTATAGTGCAAGAGCAAGTTAAATTATTGCATTTCCTGTTCAAAAACATAAAACTTTTCTCAGCTTTATTTCCTAAACAGGTTCAGCAAAGTTTTACACAAGACCTAATCCAAATGAATCCAGAATGTTTCCCAAACCCCCATCATTGGTCTGGTCCCATATCCCAGATTCGCATCAATACACTAAACCAGGAATAGGCAAGTTCGGTCCTAGAGAGGAGCAGTCCTGAATAAAATAAAAAAAAACCCTGCTTGTAGTTGGCTTCCTTCTTCTCAGAATCTCATCAATGCTCTGATCCTTCCATACTCTCTTCCCCATTCCATATTTCCATGATTATTAAGTCTAAGATCATTGGTCCTTGTTATAAATATAGTTTAATGACAAAATCGATTCTAAATAGAGCTCTCTAACAAAACAAAATCTAATCTACTGTACATCTTTCGTAATAAGCACTAGCTAAATTACAAGATAGTTAGATGTTGCCATGTCTCTCTCCAATGACTTATTAATCATGAAGAGATACATTTCAGACACCATTTGAAACATTTTCTAAGGATGTTTTAAATATTTTCTTCTTTTGTGTTGTGGTCTGGTGTAGAATACAATCATCTTGAACATCTAACAATTAATTTTAGATATAAAAATTAGAGTAATTAGGGTTGCTGATACTCAATATTCAATCAGTACTAAATAGCCTTAGACAATACAAAGGATATGGGGCTCTAGAAAAAGAATTAGAAATGGTGTGTAATCTACAAAACTATAGAACATACTTGGGATGTTTGTTGAACATGATGGGCAGGAACTCATCTACTGGCAGCATTTTGCCCAAAGGTTTGGCCTCCAGGAGTTTCTTAGCACCCTGAAGAGAGAGTGCGTATCCCAGAGTCCAGTAGGAATAATCAGGGTGTACAAGGTTCTTTATCCCCTGCACCCAGCGTTCAGAATTCTTCACCTGCAACCGCTTACGACCCACATATCTGCTCGAGAGGAGGGGAAAATAGAGGGTTATTAGGATAATTAGAGTAAACAGCAACTGTAGAACCATGTTTCATAATCTTAGCCTGTCACAAATTGCAGGTCTGCTTCTGCAACCCCTTTCTTCTAATCAGCTTCTGGTCGCTTTGTTGTTTCCACGTGCTTTTGTTTAAAAAAAAAAAAGCCTGACAGGAACCTGCTTTGTATCTGAAACAAAGGCAAGCGCAGACTCTACTTACATCAAGTCCCACTGGAGATGTGTTCGCCAAACGTCCTCCATGATCATGTTCAGACGGCTCTTGAAGTTTGGTTCAAAGCGAATGTCGTCCTCTAGCACGAGTACCTGCTGCTGCTTACGTTCCACCACCTGAGGGAGACAAAATGTCAGTCAGTGGAACTACCATTGTCATGCTATTAAGTTCACTTGTCAACAATTATGGTTCTTTGAATAGTACACATGCAAGTTACATATACAAGTCAATTCTATAGTTTGGTTTCACATTTATGGCTACATTTATTTCCAGGGCCAAACGCTGGCTTTACCGCCACGCTACGATTTTATCTCTCATGCAATCGCTGCTCTGTTCATGTGCAAACATGTGCTGCTCTTACTGTACCTGCTTCCAGATGTTGTAATGGCTAAGAAAACAGCCGACCTCGCCTTTACTGAGCACTCGGCCGGAGTAAGGGTCTTGGTAGCTGGGCAGCATCTCTATCCCTAAACTCTGGAGCTGTGATGAGTTCAGCGCTCTGAAATAAAGATTTCTTTCTTTATAAATAAAGCAAAGTCTATTGTTGTACATATGCATGATTGTCAGCTATTTTTTAATCTCGTACTTGCCATCCACTGCATCAGTCAGTGTAACTTTCATCTCTAAGATATCCAAAGTGCGTATCATGCGCGTCCTACGGTCCATGCGGCGCTTTAGGTTAATGATATAGATCTGCCCCCCCCCAAAAAAAAAAAACATAAAAAGAGGAAGAAAAATTCTTGATTAATATTTGTTTACATAACACTACAGGAGAGTTGTATTGTAATGCACATATTTCTTGGATATTCAAAGTATATTATGATTTATAGAAGGAGTCTCCAGTGTCTGCGCTTTGGTACCTTCTTTAAGCATCTATAATAACCTTAATTAACTTGTTTGGTAGATGTTTTATTGAATGTAAGATTAAACGCAACAGTAAATGGACTAAAAAACAATCAAACGATACTTTCAAACTTAGGTTTCTGTGATATAAGAGGAATAAAACACTTCAGAGTGTAATAACGATCACATTTCATTGGGTAATGTGTTACTGAAACACTACCCATAATGTAGATTAATAAAGAGAAATCAGATTTACCTTGTCAAATCCAAGTCTGTCTTTGTTTCTCGATGGCGTGTGCAAATAGTGTGAAGGCTCCAAAGTGAAATCAACTACAGAGCACAGAAAACAAATCAAAGGCACATCAAAGGATTTTGTACAATATTCATAAACTCATACCCAGAGACACCCTGGGTTAGGGAGTGTCACCGCAAGTTCATCTAATAGACAGCGGAAAAGGGACGAGGTGCGAGTTTGCTCAAGGGTGTGTAAAAGATGTGTATAAAAAAAGAGGGCTGTGTGAAGAAAAGAAAGACGTGGCCTCTTTTTCTTCTTCTCACTACACCAGGTTTAGTCTGCTGTACGTCTTCCGTGGGCGTTATACAGCCTTTGCGCTAAAGTGTTAAGTGATATTTTGGGTTGAGTGTATTCTAATTAAAATGTTTCATATATACTCAGCAAAAAAAGAAACGTCCTCTGACTTTCAACTGTTTTTACTTTCAGTAAACTTAATGTGTAAATAT
>JAOVVB010000043.1:18130815-18141641 GCA_028570985.1 Heterobranchus longifilis
ACGCTTTGTTGATTTTTTTGTTTTTATTTATTTACAGTCAAGGATGTTACATGTTTCACTTTCAGTTTGGTGATGTGGGATGACTGACCCTGACGAGGTAAAACGTTACAGACATAAAAATAAATAAATAAATCATTTGCATCTAGCTAGTGTTCTACTGAAATGCCTGCTATGTCTAAAAAAGCTCACTATATCTATATCAAATCCCTTCATGATAGTAATAGTGATTGTGATTGATTATTCATATAAGATTAATCCTGATGTTTGAGGTATATGTGCACATGTGTAATGCGTTTCAACAGTGTTAAAACCTCAGATCTGTTTGGTCAGATGGTGTTCATTCATTGTTTATAAGAGCATGGCTATTACAGTAGTGACTGTTTCTATAGTAACAGCATAAACTTGATGAGACTTGGTGCACACTAATCCTTTCCAGATGGTAGTTGCATCATATTCCTGGCATGGTTGAGCTGTTTAATACTGGATCCAGCGATGTGGAATGATTCGGACCGTAGCCAAACTCTCGCGAGTCATCAGACAGGTCACCTGATCGAGGCTCAATCCAGTCACCTTCTCTCCGTTTATCTCCAGGATTTCATCTCCTACTCCCAAAAGACTGGTGTAGATGTTCTCTGAGGCACTGCCTCCAACGTGTTCCACATATACTCCTATGTAGAGAGACATATGTAGAAAGTCAGGCAGAAGTCACGAAAAACCTTGATCTCCATTTTTTAGTGCTTGTCCTACCTGAGTCTGGTCGACCTTTTTTTCCTCTAGAGATGACAAGCCCGAAAGGTGCGTTCGCTGGTCTAGTGAGCTCTAACAATAAAGATCCATCAGGGAATGTCTGGATAATTCGTCCCACTGGACAGGAAACTTGAGATGCATCTAAGATTTCCATTCCCTTCTTAACATGAAGGTGCCTAATAAATAAAATAAAGAAGCATGTGTGAGTGAGTGAGTGAGTGAGTGAGTGAGTGAGTGAGTGAGTGAGTGAGTGAGTGAGTGAGTGACAATGTTAACAATATTGGTATAATCTATGCATGTTATACTCTGGGTATTATTATCTGAATTGTAAACTATACTGTAAGTCCCAAGTATACAGGCGTGCATTAATACAGTATATATATATCTGGTTAAAATCACCATTAGAACTAATAAAAAAGCTATTGTGTTAAATTACAAAATTCAACAGTGCTGTGGTATGAAGAAAAGAGTTCTGCAAATTTCAGATTCCTAGTTAAATAAGCTCCATTTTTATACCAAATTTATGAGATATGGCCAGTGAAAGTTTGTGTAGGAAAAAAATAACATTAAAATCCAATTTTCTTGATTATTTAAGTGAGGATTCCATGGGATAGTAATAAAGAGAGAACCCTAAAAAAAAAATTAATTAACCACAAGTGCAGTTTTATAGTAAAAAAAAAGTGATGTTTTTCTAATGTAACTGGAGTAACCAGCTTGAATAATGTACTTTACAGTGTTACAAAACCTTTTTTTTTACTATTAAAACATTCTCTATTTTGATGAAGGATCAGGAATTTTTTTCCAAAATTAAATTATCAGTATCCACAATAAAATTACTATATTACAGATATTATATTCCTAACACTTTAGCAATCTCAACTAACCTAGGTCCCAGGGGAAGAGGTAAATGAAGCTCTCCAAGAATAGTCGAGTTCTCATGTTTCTTCTTTGGAGACTGGAGGCTTTGGACAGAAGAAGCTTTACGGAGCTGAGCAAGAGGTGATTCCTGAGTGAAATACACAGCACAATGCTAATAACATTTCAGAAACCTGTTTAAATAGTGTCTGAGTTTTCGAGAAGATTTCCATTATGCTTAAGTTGTTATACTAACAGTATGGAGGGTTTGAAGTGAAGGCGTTCTTTGCAGCAGGGTTTGGACTTTGTGAGTAGGGCTTGGAGAAGCTCTGGCTGTGGAGAGAGACAGCTGCTCCATGCTGCTGGACCGGCTGCCGTTCACCATTTTCCCCATGCTGTTCAGGCCCATGGCTGAAAAAAAGCGGCGTAAAGAGAGCTTGGACCGTCCCTCCCGCTCCAATGTTCTCCTATGCACAAATTATTGTTTGTTAATGATGGTTGAGGATTGGAATATGATCAGACTAATTTAAATTCTTGAATGTTGAAAGAACTCTTCCCCACTTCCAATGTCCAAGCAAGATAGCATTCCCTCATCCAGACTAAATAAAACATTTATAATTCATCTTCCATTAAGGAATGAGTTGGTGATCTTCACAACAAAGTTCCCAGTAAAATCTCTATAGCAAAAAAACTATGATCTAGGAAAAGATCTAACTTGCAATAGGATAAAATAACATACTGTGCTTCAACAAACTTTTCATCCCACTGTAATTCAGCTTTGTGGTGTCCTGATCTCAGAAGCTCTGCTCTCAAGTTCTCAGTCTTTGACATGGGCGCACCTCGAACAATTGTCCAACATTCTGGTGGATGGGATGCAGCCCAGGTCTGATCCTTACTTGGTGAATGGACTACTGAAAAAAACAATGAAAAATCGATGCTTGTCTCAGAAATATAAGCTCAGTGGTATAATCCTTCAAACCATGTATTCACTGGGGAAATATCACAAACATGTTAGGAACTTAAAACTAGGAGGCCCAAGGACATGAACAACAGTGAAACACTAGTAAATATGCTTACCATCCACTTGCTCTACTGGTGTTGCCTCGGGTGAGGGGTACCTAAGAAAGGATGGTTTGATATAAGGAGCAAGTCCTGTGGAGACTTGTGAAACCTGAGAAGGTGCATCAAAGTCTTGAGGGATAGCAACAGCATGTTGAGAACTTCTTTCCACCTCCTGAGCTGAACTCAGATTCATCATCCCATGTTGCTCTGTTGGCTTGCTCTTGGACCCAGACTTCAAAGCTGATTTGATGGGCAGCTGTATCCTAGCAGAATCTCTATAGCTTCTGGAACTTGTACCTGTTGGTATGAAGGAATCAGTGCCAAAAGTAACACCACGCTTGGAACGAGAACCAGTGGCGTCTTCTGGACTGGATCTGGTTCTAGAATTCCGCCGTTGTGCTAAGAGTTCTTGACCACGGGCATACGGGCCATGACTCACCTCAACTCTGTTTTCCCCTTTGCGACTCCTTCTGCGGAGCTTGCCAAAAGCTGAGACCTGCTCTCCTGCATCACTTGCTCCTGCAGCTTCGGCATTCTCATCCAGACTCAAGCTTCCAGTCAACATTGTACCTTCTAAAAGATTTGGTCGAATGATTTGGTGACTTGACGGACAAGCAGTTACCCACTGGTTATCTGAGGTTCTTTGTCCCTCTGCAGTATGGCTAGGTACTTTGGGATAACTGGGCATTAGGATGCTCCCGCAGGCCTTGCATTTCCTAGGCTTATCCTTGTACAATACAGTCTCCAATGAAGCATCTCCTTGACTGGCCAGAATGGCCAGTGGGATTCCTACACTACCCTGGCTTGATCCTAAATCTTTGCTTGATTGGGAGACAGTGAGAGGCAGTTGTGGTTTTGTTTGCTGTTTGGACCATAAACTGTCCATCAGCATCAGCCCACGCTTACAAACATTATCTAGGTTGTGACGATCTGTCTCTTTCTTTAACTCATTCTCGAAGTGAACATGACTGGAAAATTGGCCTTGTCTCCGCAAGTGAGCACCATGCTCACTGTTCCTGCCTCGAACATCCTGCAGAGGTACTTTTTGCTCATGAGTAGTTGTGATGATCTGTGTTGGTGGATTATACATTGGTAAGAGCTCTCTAAAGGTGAAGAGGAGAAACAAAAGAATCTGTTGTGGGGTCACAATGGTTTTGTCTAAAGTTGTGCTTAAACAATAGCCATAGCAATTGAGCCAGTGTATGGTGGTTCAATGGTCAATCACTGCCTAACTGAACTCAAGGATGGGGGGTCAAGCCCCAGCCTTGACTAGATATGAGGAAACTTCTCACTCACTCACTCATTGTCTATACTGTTTTATCCTGTATTCAGGGTAGCTGGGACCTGGAGCCTATCCCAGGAGGGCACAAGGCGGGGTTCACCCTGAACAGGGTCCCAATCCATCACAGGGCACACACACATACAATCACTCACACACTCATTCACACACTACAGGCAATTTGGGAACGCCAATCAGCCTAATCCGCAGGTCTTAGTACCTTAGTACTTAGAGTACCCGGAGGAAACCCACCAAGCACGGGGAGAACATGCAAACTCCATGCACATAGAGACAGGAATTGAGCCTGGCCGGGAATCAAGCCCAGACTCTGGAGGTGCAAGGTAACAGTGCTAACCATTACACCACTGTGCCGCCATGAGGAAACGTTTTGGATGTAAATATGAGGAACTAAACAGATAAGTATAACAATATCAAGCATTCACATTATCACAGCATTGTGCAAAAGCCCCCTTATTTCTTCATATTTTGCTTCCAAATAGCCAGAACTTCGTCTAATTTATTTTAGTATTCCAGAAGGACTTTTTGGCTGTCGTTTTGGCCCATTTTCGGCTCTTATTTTTAGTCTAGTCCCTGTACTTGAGCAGTTCCAGGAAAAGTTTGTTTTTGTTTGTTAAGCCTCACAGTGACCTGGGAATCATTTAAGCATAAAATCCATCTAACTTAAGACATGAACCAGTGAGAAACAAGTGCAGATGATGACAGTTGATCAGGCCGGTGATTAGTCTACTGATGAGGGGAAATGAGGTTGCTGCTGAGGTTGCTACATAAAAACAACCAATGTTTAAATTGTATCTTTGGGCACTTCGCAGTAAAATATTTGTTTCCATTTCTTTCATTTAATCTACATCATTTAATTTAATATGAAGTGGCTCAAGACTTTTGTACAGTACAGTATTACCAATGATTCTTTCTTTTTTCAGATTTTCATTACTATAAATGCTTAATCTCCTCATTAGCGCATTCCCCCATGTTGAATGGATTAACCGATTTCATAGATAAAACCGTTAAGGATTAGGATTCATTTTACCACAAGTATAAGTGGTAGGTTTTGCTTTCATTACGAAAGAGGATTAATGATGTAAAATGGACATCCCAGATAATAACTGGATAACAGCATAGCTCTAAATAAAAACATCATCTCATTACATCACCGGATTCAGTTTCTGATTCTACGCTGTTTATTAATCTGCTGCGTAACTGATTTGTATGAGTTGAACAGTGTTTGTGGTAAAGTAATTAGGTGTAACTGTGTTTCATTTTCCATCAGTCTTACATGTAACACATGCTCTCTTTATCAGTATGACAATATTTACACTCCAGCGGTAAAGTACAGCATATTATGTTACTATAATTTGTCTTTGTTTTAAATGTCTGTACTCAAGCATTTGACTTTTATTTAGTACATGTCAAATTAAAGTCTACTTTTTCAAACACTTCATGATTACAGCTTTCTCCAATCATATATAAAGTGAGGTTGGAGCACAGCTTCTAGGAGTCAAACCAAATTTATATCATATCATATGTAGTTTTTTGAAGCTGTACCAACACTTTCACTGCAAAACATTTGCATGAATAATTACTTACGGTATATGAGTAACATTCAGGCTTCACAATTTGCATTAAAACAGTACAAGACTGAGACGCATTTTAAAGACTTGTAAATAAAAGGAAAGTAAGCTGGAATGGTAAGACATGGTTACTTACAAGACTTCTCTCTGAGCGGTTTGAGGTCCATGGTCATTAGCTTGGTTTTGAGAGCGAGCCTTTAATCTGGCTCTCTCCAGGAGACGCTTGGCATGCTCATGACGTGGGCTTAGAGTCAAATCAGCTCTGGAAAGAACAAGAAAGTAAAACTGTGACCTAATACATTTTATTGTTGTTGATAAAATATAATATACAATGTTAATATTTGAATATCGGTAATATATATGTAATAACTGCTGAACTGATGACAAACCAGTTAAATTGGACTAACATATGCCAAAAGTACCATTGTTTCAATTGCTCCTATTTCCAGAGGTGGAAAGTACTGAATTACATTTACTCACGTTACTGTAACTGAGTAGATTTTTTGTGTACTTCTATGTTTTAAAGTAGTAAAATGTAAAATCTGTAATTTTACATTTACTTAGGTATGTTTTGTTTGAAGTATTGTACTTCGCAACATTTGGGCGTGGAGAACAAACGCGCTAAATTCACAAGAACGATGGAGACGGACAAAATAGATGCCAGTGATACAAACCCAGCTGAAAGTGAAATGCCATATTTAAGCGACCACTTTGATTTCAAGCACAAGAAAGGCAACAGCTTTATTATGCAAAGGTGTTCCGTCAATTAAAAACAACTAGTTTGAGATTCTTTTTTGAACTACACTAGAATCCCCCATCTCACCCCCGCTGTTAAAAAAAAAGGAACTCTGTAACTTTTACTCTGAGTAAATTTTTAATGAGCTACTTTTTACTGTTACTTGAGTAGATTTTTATAATGGTAACTTTACGTAAAATTTCACTGAAGTAACAGTACTTTTACTTGAGAACAAAATTTTATTACTCGCCTATTTCTTGCAAGTACCGTAATAACTCATACACTATGTGGGGGGAAAAAAACATTGTCATACTTTTGTGCCTCCTTTATACAGTTCATTTTTACCATATACCTTATGCATTTTAACAGGAATTGCAGTCCCTATCATTAGCATCCATATTTCTAGCAGCACATTTAATGAAGACTATAAAAATTGGAATGCAAAAAATGCAAACCTGAAATATCTATCTATCTAGTTTATATTTCTGTCGAAGAGGTTATAGGTTAGAGTACAAAGAATACACATGAGAGCTCTTTAAAGAACTGGTCAAACCAGGACTGGTGATGTAATTTCTTGTGAATGAAGGTGTAACACTGATTGAATTCTCTACAGAAGCACAGCATGATGAGACTCTTAGCCGCAGTGAGACATTTGAATG
This sequence comes from Heterobranchus longifilis, assembly GCA_028570985.1. NCBI lineage: Eukaryota > Metazoa > Chordata > Actinopteri > Siluriformes > Clariidae > Heterobranchus > Heterobranchus longifilis. The sequence continues at coordinate 18,137,743 of JAOVVB010000043.1, forward strand.
GTGTAAACGGCTCAGAGCCCACTACAGCCATTCCCATGGACGCTCAGTGAGTGGAACACTTGATCTTTGAAAATCGATGGATAACTTGTCGCCAACTTGCAGAAGAAATTGAAACTGTACACACAATCACTCATCCATACTACTTGCGCATTACAGGAATTCGGCTGGGAGTTATTGGCACATTCCCCGCACATTCCTGACCTTGCTCCAGGCCATTTTTACATGTTTGGGCCGTTAAAGGAGTTCCTGGGAGGCCATGGCTTCAGACGTGAAGCAGGCAGTCCGATAACTTTTTACTCAAATAACTGTGTTCTGTTATTATGCACAATTAAAAGTCTTGGGTTTGACTTGAACGCAGCTTTACTGTATATACAGTAACCATCAGCATGCAGCACATAAAGCTGCTTAAATTAAGAGATTAGTCAAATGCATTTTTATATCTACAACAAAGTTCTTTACCTGAAGTTGGCGTCCAATCCGTGGGTGATTGCAGTATCCCAGTCAGTCTCTTTATAAGATGGAGGTGCCCCTATACAAGGAGATGGAAAGACACAAAGACTATTCATTTCTAATTATTTTACTGTGAGGCCAAATGTCCTCTAAAGTAGTTTAAGCATCAGGATGCAAGAGTTTGCTTTTTTTATTGTTGAAATCAATAAAAAATAGTTTCCCATGTTCTCCACATAGGACTTTATGTCTACCTAGGATTCATCTATGTTCTCCAGGTTCCACCCATCTCCTAAAAGCATTCAAAACCATAAGGGGAGTATCAACTCCAATAAGGTGTGAATGAGGGTGTGAATTAGTTTACGAGGAGTGAGTTTTATGGGTTAGCTAGATGTCATAAAGTATTGGTTTATCCAAGCCACAATTGGCAACCAACACATCCATTATCACTGGCAAATGAAGAGTGATTGGTTAGTGCCGTTACTGGCTGTAAAGGAAAGGGTGTGTTGCTGAGAACGGGCAAGTAATTAGTGAGTGTCTACACATTTTTTGTGATTTATCCTAGAACACTAGAGAAAGAGAGGAAACCCGGAGCTTTACCTTAAACTGAGTTAACACAGGTCTAACACGAATATACAGTATACATTTCCAAAAGGGCAAATTCAATGTATAGTCGAAAGATCAAGACAAGGGTCAGATACCAGAATGATAAATAGAATACAAACTCGTAGAACCTACATGATACAAGGACAACAGCAAATCTTTGCAGTATGTTTATGATTACACATACTGTTTATATAGTCCAACTGCAGGAAGTCAATCTGGGGAATGGGGCCCTCTGCAGGTGTGGAGGTTAACATTGCAGGGAGATCCTTTCCCTGTAACAGGGCACTAAAGCGGTGTCGAAAAACCTTGCAACAAGGACTGATATTAGAGCAGGTTGTCACATATACTTAACTGCCACGTGAAATTCCTCATCTCCTCAAATCCCAGCTTGTTAGGACGCTGGGGTCAGAGTGCAGTGTCAATGCCCCTGGAGCAAAAAGGGTTAGGGTTATGAGGGGGAGATGTAAAAAGATGTGAGGTGCACCTCTTCCTATTGACGTACTGTCCTTCTTTCAGGAAGTCAGGATGGACCTCGGGCCTGGAGAAGCTGTGGACTCTGGGATTACTCATTAAAGCATTGGCAAGATAAGATTCTCAGGCACACACCATATTATTTGTTTCCAAATGGTACAGAAAAGGTTGCATTAAGCCTTGCAAAATTGTCTTTTTGCAGTTACACAACACTTCTGAGAATCAGGACAGCAGATTTAAGCCTGAGGTTTCATCAAATGGTATTAAAACCTTATAATCCATAGTCCTCTTTTGCTCCCAGCCCCCAACATCTATAATCTCATAAAAGAATGGAGCCATCTGCTCACAGATCATAAACACTATCCTGAAACAGTGTGTGTGTGTGTGTGTGTGTGTGCACTCTTTGGAAACCCACAAACAACAAAAATGTTGTGTCTTAAAAAATACAACTGACAACTAAGGCCTGGACACAAATGACCGTAAAAGATCTCACCTTTGTTTGGCAGAGGAGGCTGATACTGTCCTTCTACCAGCATGTTTGGGTTGGTCTTCATGGTTTGGATGTTCTCTGTCTCAGTTGTCTCTGTTTTGCCTCGTTCTCTTTGACAACTTAATATCAAAATATCATCCGGTTGACTTGGTTCTTTGTGAGCCACAATACCTCTGACTTTAAGCGTCTGCTCCTCCTCATTGGCATGCACCACAAGGATTTCTGGCTTGGCTTCTCCACTACAAACCTTCGGCGATGTCCAATACCTTGGAGAAGAAGGTGGCTTTGTTAGAAGGGAGGCACCGTCTTCAGTTTTGGTAAATTTCTCCATTCTGGGTCCTTCTCCGAGGTCACAATCCAGTCTGAAAATGGAGTGCTTTTCCCAATTTTTTACCTTTACATTGTTTGAAATTGTGATGGTTTGTCCTTTAGGAACCACATCAGCACTGTTGCTTGACTTGAATATCTTGACCTCTGGGATGCTTAAAGATACATGTTCCTTATCTGGTTTCTTCTGCATAGGTTCTACAGTGCCGTCAAGTACAACATCATGCGTATCTTTACCTTTAGACTTCCTCTGGGATATTTCCTTGAATTTTGACTGTAAGGCAGATACAGCTGAGCCTGAGGGAGAATTACAGGAGCAGTCAGAGTCAGGAGCAGGGGGAACCATGTTAAGAAGCTCCTGTGTGCCAGCATTTCTTATTTGAGCGTTCACCTCCATGCCACAGCTTTGTAGTGATTGTTCGGGGAGGTCTGCTTTTCTTTCTGCTTCTTTCATTTGCAGGGCAAGATCCTAAAATGTGAACAAAAGAAATACAGCATTTAGTACCACCCTCTATAATGAGTGCCTACAAAGTAAAATGGATTCAGATTGCTAGGTTAGGAACCTCACAGCAGAAGTTACTGTATATTTCAGGCTATTGTTTTTTAATTATACAACAAATTTTTGTGTAACCTTGTCATTTCAAGTATGAATAACTTACTTTTTGCCCGATTGCATTCGCAGCTCCTTTGTCATCGCTCATGAAAATGTATCATTTTCTCTTAGATCTCCTAAAGAGATCTAATACAGGTCTCAATCCTGGTCATGTCCACCTGTACTGGTGTAATAAACCGCTCTGTATCTTCAAACATGTCGACTCTTGCGCAATATTCATGATTGGTCTGCTAATCCCTGTAGAAATCGGACAGATTAGTACAAAACGGGAAATAAAAGCCTTAAAGCTCTAATGCCTTTAGCACTGACTGCAGGATTTATTGTGTACGTCAGCGCATCCCACTGATGATTTCATTGAAATACAATGGCAGGTATAAATTTAGAGGCCTTTTGCAGGATGGAGATGCTCAAAGGGTTAGAGTAGGAAAAAAATAAAACTGTAGAATAAAAACACCATTGTGACGCCTCCAGATGGTTTTCAAGCAAAGCATAGACAATTATGTTGTATTACATGGCTATATATACAGTAAATCACAGAGGAAGTCAATATGATTTCCCTGTTGCCATAAGGGCATTGAATGACAATTAATTTTTCACCTATATTTCATCATAATTCTATGTGCAATAAGGACTCTTGTGCAGTTTTATGCAGATTGAGTTTTGATACTATAGTGTACAACCTACAGTACCTCATTTAGAGTACAACTCATTTTCGGTATTAGTGTACATATGTTAGCCCCTTTTTTTTTTTTTTTTACATTTATTTATTTATTTTAATTTCCTTATTATATATTTGTTTTTATTTGTTGCACCTAATTTCGTTGTACTTGTTACAATGACAATAAACCAGAGGCGGCTGCTAGCTTTTGAAACAGGGGAAGCTCATATTAGGCCTTCATCATAAAATTCATTATGTTACAGCACCGTCTGCGTCTGCCATTATGC
>JAOVVB010000043.1:18192706-18204298 GCA_028570985.1 Heterobranchus longifilis
CACCGGGGTTAATGAAGTCCGGGAGGCCGATGACGGAGGGTGAGAAGTCCGGGGAATATGTCCAGTCAAAGATAATCAGGTTAAAAAATCTTCGAAAGAAAATAATCCACAGCAATCTCTCCTTCTCTCGTCCAAACAAATAACAGCAGCGCTAGTCCACCATTACTACTCATGCATTTTCCCGTGGACTTACACTTCGCGCGTGTGAGTGTGTGTGTGATGCGCGAAGTGTGCATGCTCCGTTCCCTTACTCTTCGCGTGTATGTGAAGTGTGCATGCTCCGTTCCCTTACTCTTCGCGTGTATGTGAAGTGTGCATGCTCCGTGCCCTTACTCTTCGGCATTTTTCCCCTCGGGGCTTGCCGTAGATACGTGGGTGGACATTATGCAAATATGTTAAGGAGTGACGTGGATCCGTAACAGAGTAAAAATAGATTTGCTAACATCTCGTTTAGGCGAATGTGAGCCGATTCTTTTTTTTAAATAGGATCATGGGACTAGAAAAGAGGATTTAAACTGAAAGGAAGATGAGGGAGATCAAGACCAGAAGGTGGCGGTAATGCAACACAGTGGATGCCAACGTTTTACACCATATCCCTTTTTCTTCTCAAATTTAAATTCAGATAATTCAGATACGTACACAACCATACACAGTCTGATATACAGTGAAACACTTATGTTCATGACCTAAAAGAGAATAAGAAGGTAGGAAGAGGCCAATTGCACTAGAAAAAGAATCTACAATTATACACTTACAATAAAATAAAATGTAGACTAGAAGTATATAAAACTTATGATGTAAAAAGTATTAAATGTAAAAGATTATATGGATTGTGCAAAATGAAAAGGGTATTAGAGGGATTCTCACAGTGGAATCCCGGTACCAACTCAATCGCAATCGGATCCAAAACCCTCAAGAACAGAGTGATTAAGTTTTTTTCCCTCATCAAATTCATCGAGAACCTTCTTACAAAAAAAAAAGTTCCTCATGAGTACTTCTTCTTTTCTGAACATTTATTACACTTCATTCAAAGATCTTTCAAATCTGATTCCCATTGATTGACTCCTTGATTTTTTTTAATGACACGCTGAACTTCCAGCCTCCTAACACACAGTATGAGTGCAGATCGATCCCTGCTATCCGTTATCACCCAAATGAGGATGGGTTCCCTGTTGAGTCTGGTTCCTCTCAAGGTTTCTTCATATTTCTATCGTCGCATTCGGCTTGCAATCTGATCATTTTAATTAACACATATTTCCTCACAATTTTCAATCTTATTTCCCTAATTACTGTATATTTTAATTCTGTATAGCTGCTTTGCGACAACGACCAATGTTAAAAGCGCTACATAGATAAAACTAAATTGATTTCATTAATTCCTTCCAGTCTTATGGAACTACTGTATATTGAATTGAGACTGCTAAAAGAGGGTTACTGATGCGTGGCCATAAATGGATTTTCCAGCATTGACAAGTCATTAAGGAAAAGATCCCTTAATCAGTGTCCTTGTCTGTGCGTTATGTAACCCATCTGCCCTGAGTCGTGTCAGGCCCACTTCCTGTGACGGTGTTCGAATGCCATATAATTGGACTAAAGGATTATGATTAGTGCTCAAGCTGTGGCGCTTCTAGAAGTACGCAATGTGCAAATACATGAGAGTAAATAAAACAGCATCGGTTGCACACTAACCTTACGGATTCCATGTAAACAGTCTAAGATGGTGAGGTTGTAGATGCAGTTCCCAAAGGCAGCGTCTCTAAAGGAACACCAAGACAATCACGTATTAGTGAGTTAGAGAAAACCAAGAAATAGAAAATGATCTAAAACTAGACCGTAGTCTTACCTAAAGGGCAGGTAGGACACGTTAGTCCCAGACACCAGGGCTCGGTAAACTTCCTCTGGAGTTCTCTTTAGATATATTACCTGGCGTGGAGGATAAGACGACATAGTCATGCACGGATAAAAAATACTATTTAGAATTTTTTTTTTCTATTCAGACGAAACAGATTTTTTTTTTTTTCATATTTGTGCGACACCCACAGCGTAGGCGCCGATCAGAAAGGCGGCGTTGGCTCTCTTGTGCTGGTCGTAGCCGGTGTAATGAATGATGCGCTTCCTGGAAAGAGTGAACGACTGGAGGGACACAGAAAAAAATTCAAAACGAGATCAAGATGATTATTTTGCCATAACAGAACAAGATCATACTATCTTCAAGTTTATGGGAACAGTTTATTATCGTGAAATCTACCATGAAAAGATGATGCTTAGCTAATGACTACCGGCTCGGAACCCGATTCTCGTATTACGCCGGGCTGTTTAAATATTTCACCACGTGCCTTGTTGTGTGCGATTGTAATGCCTTTTTACGTTCTATTGTTTGTGTTCTTGTAACTTGGCACGGCTGGAAATTAAAGGCTGTTGACATGTCGGTGTGATTAACAGGGTTTTACTGAAATGAAACAACAGTTTTTACACCTACACCTCAAATCATAAAGTGGTGTTAGAGGTTTGTAATCCTTTGTATATAACATCTTTACGAAGAGACATTGGTGGCAGCTTCAGTGCAATCCGGGTGTTGATTTGTGGCGATAGTGACAAGGAAAATCTCCCTGAGAGGACATACTGTAGGAAGTTCATCCACTTTGGAGGGTCAGTATTGTAGACGTGTATGGTATGGTGCACTTTTTAAAGTGAAAGTAAAAAAAAAAAAAAAAAAAAAAGATAGACTTTTCTGTTCTCAAGACTCAACTGTTTGAAATACATAAGGATCACTGCGGAGAATAGTTCAAAAGCAATCCTGGATGCATGTCAATATTGTTTTCATATGCCCTCATACCCATGCCATCCCTCTTGCAAGAGGTCTAAATAAAGGCACATTAACATGAGCACTATTACTAATGTTAACTCTTAAGGTTCAAATCCAAATGTTAAGGTGCTTGGACATTCCTGGTGTAATCCTTTCAGCTGATCGCTGAGAGATAAGGCCAGAGAGGATGTGTTATAATGTATATAATTCACAAAATCTAAACTCTGTTACCTACCTTTTAATTTAATTTAATGATCAGTTATTCTCAATGATAATTATAATGTTGGAAAGGTTCAAAACCTAAAAAAAAAATTAATGTAATTTCTTCTGTCAACAAGACAACAAAAGTAAAATCAGGTTTTTATACAGTGTAAATTAGTTTGTTAAATTAGCTAGGTAGTTGAAATTAGTAACTTTTTTTGCTACCCATTGTCTTCCTTAAGTTCAAGTTCAAGTTCAAATTTATTTCTAAAGCACTGAATAAAACAACAATGTTGACCATAGTGCTGTACAGACAATAGCACAATAAACAGAAAAAGACAAATAAAAGACAAAATATACCCATATAACTGAAATAAACCGGAGTAATATGATCAAATTTACAAGTGCTTGTAAGCAGTCTTGCAGCTGCATTCTGGACATCTGCAGTCTGTCTAAGGCTTTATTTTGAGCACCATAATATAGGGAATTACAATAGTCTAATCTCGAAATGATAAAAGCATTCTTGGATAAAAAAATACTTTATTTTAGAAATCATCCTTAATTTAAAAAAGCTTGTTCTAACGATTTCATTTATTTGCTTGTCAAATTTAAGTGCACTATCACAAATCATCCCAAGATTTTTTACATGATATTTTTTAAACTGGCACAGAGGACCCATCTTAGATTCAACTGCGTTATCAAGTTCAGAGGGACCAAACATAATCAATTCTGTTTTCGATTCATTTAGGCTCAAAAAGTTTGTAGACATCCATGCCTTAACTTCATTAAGACAAGCCAACAATCTTACTATGGCAGTGGCGTCATTTGACTTAAGTGGTATATACAGCTGTGTATCATCTGCATAGCAGTGAAATGACACACTGTATTTACGCAGAGTTGAACCCAAAGGAAGTATATAGAAAGAAAAGAGAAGTGGTGCTAAAATGGACCCTTGTGGAATACACATGATAAAGGTGATGAAATTGATGTGCATTCACCAATACAAACAGAGAAACGTCTAGATAGGAGGTAGGACTTAAACCAACTTAAGGCATTTCCAGAGATGCCTACACATGTTTCAAGGTGGGAAATAAGAATATGGTGGTCAACCGTATCAAACGCTGCTGTAAGATCCAGCAGCAATAAAACAGTCACATTCCCCTGATCAGTTGCTAAAAAAATATCATTAAAAACCTTCAATAACACTGTTTCTGTGCTATGGTGTTTCTTAAAACCCGACTGAAATACTTCACCGTTAAGATTTTCATCAATAAATGACTCCAGTTGAATCAAAACACATTTCTCTAAAATCTTTTTTTGAGATTGGTCTATAATTGCAAAGAACGCTCTTATCCAGATTTTCTTTTTTCAACAAGGGCTGAACTACAGCATGTTTACAATACTCGGGAACAATCCCTGAGAGTAAACTTTTATTTACTATAGAAACCATATTTGGGCCAACCGATCCAATGATTTGCTTTAACAGAGGTATCGGAATAATATCTTGAGGAGCAGAACTAGGCTTTAGCTTCAAAAACAATATCGTTAAAAGTAGCAGTAGAAATAGGCTCAAGTTGCGCTAAATTAGCAGTGATTTCACGTCCATTCAAAGGCACATATGTACACTGCTGTATATTATTCCGAACCTCCGATATGCGATCGACAAAAAAGTGTAAAAAACTTTCACATAAATCAATAGATGAAGCAGCAGGTGCCTCTAATTTAGGATTCAGAACAGAATCAATTGTTGAAAAAAGAACTCTCGGCTTTTGACGATTTTTCTCAATAACATTTGCGAAAAAGCTCGTCCTAGCAGATTTTACAGCCCGTTGAAATTTAGACAACGAATCTTTCAACATTTCATAGGAGATTTGCAAGTTATCTTTCTTCCATTTCTGTTCACATCTTCTACATTCCCGTCTTAGGGACCTAATATGTCCGTTTAACCATGGAGTTGGTTTGTGCCTTAGAGGCGCTACCTGATCAAGTGTATCCAAACCCACAGAATTAAAAATATTAGCCGACTCCTCCACACTAAGATGGGGTGATAAAAGGTCCATTTTTATATTTTGCAAAGAGTCCACAAAAATTTCATTAAAATCCCCATGTGTAGTTGATTTTATCGAGCGAACCAGTCTCTTTGTAGTACAAACTTTTTTTGGTTGACATGGAGGGAGGACAGTAAATAAAACAGGATTGTGATCAGCAACCAGGAGATCATCTATGATAATGTCACTGACTGATAAACCAAGTGACAGAATCAAGTCCAGCGTGTGTCCATGAATATGTAGGACCGTTAACCATTTGATGAAGGCCAACAGAATCAATAAGATTTAAAAAGTCCTTTGAAAAAGAATTTGTTGGACAGCATATATGAATATTGATGTCCCCCAGTATTAATATTTTATCATATTTCACAATAATTTCCGCTAAAAACACAGACAGCTCTGAAATAAAGTTCTTATTAAGTCCAGGTGGTCGATAGACAATAGCACAAAGCACAGGAGATGACAGCTGCATTTCAAACACTTGGAGTTCAAAGCTTGAAAAACGCTCAAAATTGAGCCTATTGCAAATAAAAATATCCTTAAAAATAGAAGCTACACCACCTCCCCTTCCCGTTTCTCGGGGAGTATTAAAAACTACAAAATTACTAGGCGCCACTTCTCCAAAAACAGACATATCCCCGGCATTCACCCAAGTTTCAGTAATAAATAAAAAATCAAAATTACGAGCTCTAATGAACTCGTTTAAAATAAAGGTCTTGTTTCTCAATGAACGAGCGTTTATCAGCGCCAACCTGATTGATGATCCTGCAACGTCCACCGAGAGACTGCTGTGGGCCAAGTGGTACAAGGCAAAGGTTCCGCAGATTAGCTCCCCTCCAGTGAGGACGCAAGGCACGCCAACGATGGGACATCACGGGCTCCACCAGTTCGACGGGCTGCAACCACCGCGATAACGCTCTCTCTGAGCGCCGATATAGCACCCGGCCGCCACGCCATCCCTGCAATAGCACATCCGCTGGGCGAGGCGTTCTCGGAAGAGAGACCAGATACGCTTTTAGTTTCACCAACTTTCCTCCCCGCTTTCCACGATGGCGCCGTTTCTTTTCCAGAGGAGGCCAGGGCTCACGTTTAAGCCAGGTAGGAATAATTAGCGGCGGCTTAGTGATTGGGAGCTGCAGCTCGCCTCTTCCATCTTCGAAATATTTTCATATGACCTTCGAATATTTAAAAGTGTCTGACGATCATAAATCAGTGTAGAGCGTCATGTATAAGCAATGTTATTAATAAAACAACCATAAAAAGCAAACAAGAATGGGCAGAGAGACGGCATGCCATGAACACCAGCGCCATCTTGAGAGTAAAATCATAAAAAACATAAAAGATATTAAGTTTGATGTTTGTAACATTGACATGAGGAATTAACTACACTTGCATGGGTACTGTTAGGTGACTTACAGCTAGCTAGATAACTAGCATGCTTCTGTAACAATGGTGACAGTAGCCAACGTTAGTATTCTACTTCCACAGAAGGCTAACACTGCATCCTTCAGTGAACATGCTTGATTTTCACATCACTGGTTTCTTGTTGTTTTGATGCTGTTTGCCATGAATGGCTGATGCAGGCCTACACCTACTCTGTCTCAAAGCACTGTGTCTTCATCATAACTAGCCAGACGGGGTAAGATTTGGTGTGCTGTGTATTCCTTTATAATGGTCTGTCACACCAGATGCTATGCAAGCATTGAAAATATATTCTTGTCCCCAGGTAAATGTAAGCAAAACAACAGTGTGGAGCTGCTGCAATAATTGGAGAGGGCAGATGAGTTTCTTGAATTAAGCCTTGCTGTAAAAGATGGAAGCTGACACAAATGCTTTGCTTGGACTTATGGGGCAAATGGTGACATTTACATTTACATTTCGGCATTTGGCAAACTCACTTATTCAGAGTGACTTACACAAGTCCTTTGTAGTTTGCATAATTGGATAGACCCTTACACTGGCTTACTAGGTCACTAACTACTGTAAGTACTATAAGTCAAACACTGTTGGGAAGTTTTTTTGTTTTGTTTTTTTGAGGGAGGGTGGGAGGAATCAGCCAAAGTACTGAAGAAGTACTTAAGTCGACATTTAAAGATTGCCAAAGACTCAGCTGTATGGACATCTAGAGGAAGTTCAATCCCCCACTTAGGTGCTAGAACAGAAAAGAGTCTAGATGCACATCTTTCTCGATTCCGGCGAGATGGCGGGAAGAGATGAGCAGTGCTGGAGGATCGGAAGGAACGTGGTCCAGTGTGAGGTGTGATGGTAGAGCTGAGTGGTAGGTGGGTGCTGGGCCCTTTTTGGCTTTGTAGGCAAGCAAGGGTTTTGAATTTGGTGTGGGCAGCTACAGGAAGCTAGTGCAGAGAGCAGAGAAGTAGGATAGTGTGGGAGAACTTGTGAAGGTTGAAAATGAGACATGCAGCTGCATTCTGGATCAGCTGCAAAGAACGAATGGTGGACAGAGGCAGTCCTGCCAGGAGTGAGTTGCAGTAGTCCAGTCTTGAAATAACAAGGGACTGAACAAGCACCTGAGTACCCTGTGAAGAAAGAAATGAGCGAATTCTTCTGATGTTGTAAAGAAGAAATCAGCAGGAGCGAGTAAGGTTAGCAATGTGTGAAGAAAATAACAGTTGATCGTCCAGAGTTACCTCCCCAGATTGAGGGCAGTTGCTGAAGGAGTGATCTGATTGTTGTCCAGGAAGATCACAAAGTCTTGACCGGGGAACGGACAGCAGTTCGTGTGACAGTGATGGAGGTTCAATGAAAAGTTGTATTGAAAAGTTCTACATTGCATTCATGTTTGCTACTTGAGTGTAGTACGTATGTTGAGGTTTTTTCTCTTTATGTGATATATTATTTTTTAATAACAGATTTTATAAATAAAAAGGTTTGCTTCAGTATCCGCAGTCAACAGAGAACATATAGTACAACTTAAAACCTTAAAAGTTTAGATGTAATAAAACTGTGTCAATGGAGCTATAACAAAAACAGTTACTTGTCCCCTGTGTGAATGTACTCCATTAATGCAGCTCTAATGCTAGCCGCTTCTGCATTACCAAGCCCAGGTAATTCCCAAACAGGAGGCTGTGTGTTTAACATGCCTGTATGGATGCGCTTCAATGAAGTTGTCATCATCTTCCTCATAAATGTTATGAAGCACACAGCAGGTCAGCACTATTTTGCAATTGTTTCTCCTTAGGAGACACCTCCATTGTCCTTTTAGTCTCCCAAAATACATTTAGACGTTTGAAAAGTGCTCCATGAGCCAGTTCTGCATGGGGTGAGCCGGGACACCAATAATTTAATGTCCAACATGACAGCCAGAGGTGATCATGTTGTTCTGCTTTAGTCTCTTAGGATCTCCCACAGATGTGACTGCTGTTGTACAGAGTTGTTTAGTCATTCTTTCTATCATTGTACTAAGTCATTGAACTGCTCTCATATGTTGTTCACCTGTGTCATGCAGTATTTAGTTGAATCCTTCTATTAAGTCATGGTATCTGGTGTTCAACTGTGTCATTCTACTGAATCATTCCATGCAGCAATTAATTGAGTCGTCCTACTGAGTCGCTCTATCTGGTGTTGAAGCTTGTCATTGAAGTACATCATTCTAAACAGCATATAACTGATTAATTCTTTTAAGTCTGTTATATCTTCAACCTGGAGCACACCACAGACACAAGGTGAGGTCTTACGTAGTTTTATTAGGAAGGTAGGGAATGGGGGGGAATTTAAGAAGGGAGGAAGGAACAAAAGGAAGGAAAAGAGTGAGGTTGTGCACGTGCAGGTCAGAAGCACTGGCCAGCTGGCATGTAGGGATGTAGTTGGCGAGCGATGGCAGTGGCGGAGTGGCGAAGTGGGCTTCCGTAGACAGCTCTCACAGATTTCTCAGCGGCACATTTGCAGTCATGACCAGCCAGTCCCACCCAGTCCTCCTTAGCAGTGGCGATCCTGACTGGTGGAGAGGGGGCCTTAACTCTTTCGGCAGCTGAGACGCGATGGCTGGCTCCAAATAAAACTGAAAGTGCCAAGGCATCTCATGCAGTCCTTCAGCAGCAACAAGTTCCATGCCCGAGGTCCCCAGATAATTATTTGCTGCCAGCCGTGCCAGATTGAGTGGCCTCACCCCTTCACACACCTGCTGCATTCCAAGTGAGCTCACTCAAGTGAGCGAGGAGCAAAATTGTACAGTCATTGTACTGAATCATTCTAAGTATCATTTAACTGATTCAACAGAATGAGTCGTTCAATCTCTTGTTCAACTGTGTCATTGCCCTGAATCATTCTAAGAATCATTCAAATGAGTCATGTTACTGAGTTGTTGGTTGTTGTTCACCTGTGTCATTCTACAGAGTCATTTTATTGAATTGTTCCATGAGTTCTTTAACTGTGTCATTCCCCTGAATCATTCTGAGCAGCATTCAACTGAGTCATCCTATTCTGCATTTTATTGAGCTGTTAAATCTGTTGTTCAGTTAAATCATTCTACCAAGCTGTTCGATCTGCTGAAGTACTAAGTGTTTCTGTCCGTCATTCTATTAAATCTTTCTATGGAGTTGTTCTATCTGTCATTCAACTGTGTAATTGTACTGAGTCACTAGATTTTATTCCTCTTTTACACAGATCCAATTTGGACTCAGCTCAGAAAGTTAAAGTTATTGAATTATTGAGTTCTGGTTGCCCGCGATGCCACATTTACTTTTATGCAATAAGTTTTTTTCTGCCTACTCATCCTATGTTCACCTCCCCTATTCCTCACCAAGCATCAGCCCTAATCAGTTCATTTTACTTGTTTCGCTTGTTAAAATGAGACAGATGGATAAATGTGAATCTGAATCCCTCGCTCCTTCCAGCATGGGAAAAACCTCAGCTGACATTAAAGAAGCAGCAGTCTGCGGCGCCGTGGAGAGAAAACCTGGACATCTTGCGTGTGTTTATTTGATTGCTTATGGGAACTGTGTGGGCTGAGCCAGTGCGGCTGATTAGCAGGTGTAATGGTGCATGGGACTCTGATTGCGTAACATAGAGACCGAAACAAAACTCACACAGAACATAAGGAGGTAGAGATAATTTCCTCAAATGCAGTAAGAATATCTGTATTCCTGTGAGAAGGTGAGAGCTGAACTCTATCCTAGTGCCACACACGGAGATGGGAAAAGAAGTCCCACTGTCAAACGTTTTCGGTGAGTTAACAGTCCTCCTCTCGACAGGGTAAAGCAGAAAGAGGCTGAAGGAACTATCATTACAGTAACAGCTCTCAGAGGAAAGTGGGTGAAGAAGCAGATGAAGGCTAAAAGGAGGCTGAAGAAGCCTGGCACACTTTGTACCGCTTTCCGCTCGGCTGCTGCTGAGGCTCTGGACGCAAAATGAAGAGAGGCTGAGGAAGGCTTTAGCACGCCAGCCAGATGCCTCCGGATTGTTTTCTCTCTCTCTTTTTTTTTTAATCTCCCTCGAGTGCACCACGCATGATCTAAATATAAACAGGTGCCGTTTTTGCTCGCTGTAACATGCCTCGCAGCCAACCATCTGGGCCTTTTTGCCTTTTCAAACTGAAATTAAAACGAGGTGGACCTCGGTGGATAATGTGTTTGTGTGTGTGTGTGTGTGTGTGTGTGTGTGTGTGTGTGTGAGCACACACCTGCATGTGTTAACTATGCATGACTGTACACTCTAACATCTGACCAGCTTTCATACACTCTGGCACACTCTCAATCCTCTCGTAAAAAAAGGTGCAGGAAGTGCTCTCCTGAATATTTATGTGAAATGCTAATGATGTAGGCTATTGATGTGCTAATTAATTGAGAATTTGAGCATCTTCCTGTTACACATTTCATACGAGCCACAAAATCTCAGAAGTGATACACAGCAGGGCAGAGAGACAGAAGGGGACAGGATCGGCCGGAGCAGGCCCACCCGGACATCACTCCTGGGCCGGCTATCTCCACAACATCCGTTACTTTGTCTTTTAACGTGGTGCATTGTGTGATAACTGCCTAAAAATTGCAGCGACAATACTCTTGTTTTTCTCTAGGATTATTCCTCATCATGAATTTGTCCTAATGTTGGATTTGACTAGAATTGTTTAAGAAACATTAATTAAATTCATCATGATTAATTGGTCATGTTTATGTTCTCGGGAAATGTACAGGGCCTGGATTTTAAACTCAGTGGAGTCACTGTACAGCGGTACCTCGGCATACAAATGTAATCGGTTCCGGAGGCGGAATCTTAATGTGAATTTTTTGTATTGTGAAACACTTTTTCCATAATCCATTCTGCTCTGTCGCGATTCTTTTCAAAGGTAAAGTGCAGGTTCATTTGTTTTTTTTTGGTTTTTTTTACTTTACAGCAGTGATTCAGTCAGTATGCGCTCACGCGAGTGTGACTAGCGATGTTCCTCGTAATTTTTTCTGATAAAACAGTCTCTCTGTTAAATACACAGCGCCTGCGCAGATAAATAAAAACACTTATCTGTCGGGATTTATTTTTACTTTTTTTAAAAGGTAAAGTGCAGGTTAATTTGTTTTATTTTTACTT
>JAOVVB010000043.1:18206757-18219009 GCA_028570985.1 Heterobranchus longifilis
TTATTCTCTAATTTTCTTCTTATCATATTGTATTTGTATCTTTTAAATATGCAGTTACTGGAGAAACAATTTCCTTCGGGATTAATAAAGACTTATCTTAACTTATCTTATCTTATCTTATGACATAGTTGGGGTTACTGATATAAATTTCATATTATTAATTGTAATCAATTATTGTTTCAAAATTTATTTTAGTGTTTAACTTTTTTTATATGACATTGATATTATTGTGAATCGGAAGTATTTCAGGGGAAAAAAAACCTTTAGATAAAAAGTATATTTGTAACTTGTATAAATATTTTAATATTAAATGTATTACTATACGTTACATATTGATGGACAATATATATTATGGAAATATTATGATATTAATGATATTATATTTAGTATAATATACACTATTATAATATTTATTTCTTCTCCTGAAGAGCGTGTCTTGATTTGTTTTGGCTGCAGTTGAAATCCAAAGGAAAAGTCTGTGCACATAACTACAATTTCTAAGTAAAAAAAAAAAAAAGCATGTTACATTATTATTATTATTATTATTATAGTAATAACCGACCTATTGGGAGAAATTACTTTAAAACTATCAACAGTCCTTCTCTTTCATGTCTTGAGCCGCTGGGGCCGCACAGAACGCTGATTGGTCAGGTCGACAGTGACGTCATCGGCCACGTCACACTCAGGGGAACGACACAGGCCTGGACGCGAGGCTTAATTTGAAACAATGTATTTGTTTTTATTATTATTATCGCTTTAAACAGTTTTAACGCAGACGAATTTATAATGCGTGTTTTTTTTTTTCACGAGTTGATCCGCTTACGTCGTAGAAGGTCGTAGAGGAAACTAAGATGGCGGCGGTGACGACAATGCGGCGCTGCTTCAGGATCCTGAGACATCTGGTACAACGTGTTTAAACACAAACTGTGGAAACTTAGTATTATTATTATTATTATTATTATTATAACAGCTTTTTACGCACGTATGGCTTTGCACGTAAGATCGGTTTACGAGGAGTTGATAAGTGTACTTTTATTTATTTATTTTAAACATGCACGCTTGGAGAAGTTTGCAATGTCGCTAGGTGTTAAAATAATAGAATTATAATAGGCTGTAAAAAAAAAAAAAAAAAAAAATACTAATAAATAAAAACCCTGTGTGCACTGGGACATTCGCGTGACCTGTCCTGCTTGTTCCATATGGCTCCGGTTGTACCAGGGGTTAACGGTTCATATGAACGACTCAGAGTCGATTCCTGTGGATCTTCGTTCATTTATTAACGTTTTCCGCTTTAGTCGTTTAGTTAATCTAGTTCATTCAGTCACACGAGTAGTTATACTCTGTATACCTGACCTGTTTGGGTATGTTGTGATTGTTATGGGGGAACTGCATTTGTAACATAGGGAGTCGATTCAGAAAAAGAGTCGAATCGATTCGGAGTCGGTTCATGCTTAAATGGATTCAGTGTACAGTAAGTGAGGTGGGAAAAAGAAGCTTTGACAGAAAGTCTTTAGTGATGGGGAAGTCTGGATTATTTTAGTGACTCGATTTTTTTTTTGAGTTCATTTCGCTTTTTTGATCAGAAGTGAAATAAAATGTTACATTTTCAATAAACACACCCCCAACACGTCTACATACACAAATCTTGGCTATAGTTCCATTAATGTAAATATTACAATGCAGCTAAGGACATATTATAATAAACAGAAATGAGCAGCTCGTCTCTCATGTCTTCTGGTCCGAATCGTTCGTTCTTTACTCACGTGACCCTCATAGACGCTGTGCAGTGCATTACACAGGAAACAGAACTGAACGGTTCTCCTCATGAGTCTTCTAGTCCGAGTACTGTATTGCACTGCATAGCATCTATGATAATGACTTGCATTCAACCCCAGTTATCTCACTCACTCATCGTCTATACCGCTTTAACCTGTGTACATGGTCACGGTCTTATCCCAGGAGACTCAGGGCATGAGGTGGGGGTACACCCTGGACGGGGTGCCGATCCCACACACACACGGGCAATTTGGTAACGTCAGTAAGGTTAATCTGCATGTTTTTGGACTGTGGGAGGAAACTGGAATACCTTGAGGAAACCCACCAAGCATGGGGAGAACATATCTGGGGCGGGAATCGAACCCGGACCCGTCTGGAGGCGCAAGACAACCGTGCTAACCACAAGAAAAGCCAACGTTCCACCTCAACCCCAGCTAGTGGACAGAAATTCAATGCTGTTCATTTCAGATGTTTTATGGTGTCCACAATATCTTACTAAAATAACACTGAGCAAACAGTAAACCAATTACAAACTCCCATCTTTCAAATATATGTCTTTCTCTGTCACAGCCTCAGCTCTCGTCCCGCCACTGCAGACCTTGTGCCAGGCTCTGGACTGCTGGACCTGATCATGTCCTACATCACCCTCAAGCATTAGTTTTACAGCAACAAAGAGGATTTAGACAAAGCAATGGTATTTAGCTTTACTTGACATATCTAAAAAAAAAATACCAGGATTTTTTTACTCCTGTAAAGGAAGAAGCATTGAGTCTGGAGAAACTAAGCTGAGCCGAAATATCCGTGTTAAGATAAAGAGCTGACTTGCTACACTGTGCTACATTGTTTTGAATATGGTCTCATTTTTTCTTTTTTTAAGTGGCTTCAGGACAAGTTGTCCAGTTCAAGTTGTCGGATATTGGCGAGGGTATCATGGAGGTGACGGTCAAAGAGTGGTGCGTAGCAAGATGATTAAAACCACCAATCCTGATGTGTATTATTATTATTATTATTATTATTATTACAGTCCTAAATCTGTTATACCACCCTAGCTGTGGTCACTTCTCATCCCACTGCTTGAACAATCAGTGCCGTCTTTGTGTGAAGGTACGTAAAGGAGGGCGATAAGGTTTCCCAGTTTGACAGCATCTGCGAGGTGCAAAGCGACAAAGCCTCTGTCACTATTACAAGCCGATACGACGGGATCATAAGGAAGCTTCACTACGACGTGGACTCCATCGCCTTCGTCGGATTGCCTCTCGTAGACATCGAGACAGACAAGCAACAAGGTACCTGGTTCTCTCAGGAATTGAACATATGACCTTAAGTGTGATTATTTCAGGTCAGTCCCAACGTCGCTTTGATTTTGGATGTCCCAGTGC
Source organism: Heterobranchus longifilis (assembly GCA_028570985.1). NCBI lineage: Eukaryota > Metazoa > Chordata > Actinopteri > Siluriformes > Clariidae > Heterobranchus > Heterobranchus longifilis. The sequence goes on from JAOVVB010000043.1 coordinate 18,209,913, forward strand.
TCCTCCAGTCAATGGGCGATGTTTCCTTCTGTCCTCCAGATGGCAGTCATGAGGAGGACGTCGTTGAGACCCCTGCAGTATCGAATGAACACACACACCAGGAGATTAAAGGGCATAAAACTCTGGCTACACCTGCAGTGCGACGACTTGCCATAGAGAACAATGTATGTGGAGGACTGTAAGCGTGTCAAATACAATTAAATGCTATTACAGATGATTGTTAACCTAGTTGACAGACCTAATGTAGCATCTTGGCATCTGGTAGAACATCTGTACCCTCAAAGACTTTGAAGTAGGATAACCTGTCTAGTGTGTTGCTTCCATTTTTTTCTTGCTTTTTAACTTGTGTGTCAGGTTAAGCTGAGTGAGGTTGTGGGGACAGGAATAGACGGCCGTATCCTAAAAGAAGACATCCTCAACTTCTTGGCCAAGCAGACGGGTGCTATCCTTCCTTACGACGATGTGAAGGTACCAACGGCGCCAGCTGCTCCTGCGAAGGCCGAAAAACCAGCCCCAAGTCATACACACACCATCCCCCGACCCGTTTTTACTGGGAAAGACAGGACCGAGCCACTCAACGGTGACGTCAACTGATACGACCATTATTTTTTGGGTTTATGATGGAGTTGGCACTTGGAGCTAGTGCGTCTGTAACCGTCCCTGTGTCTTTACGATGGCAGGTTTCCAAAAAGCCATGGTGAAGACAATGACGGCCGCTTTGAAGATCCCTCACTTCGGTTACTGTGACGAGGTGGACCTCACCGAGCTGGTGCGATTACGCTCGGAACTGAAAGGTCTTGCTGAATCTCGTGGAGTCAAACTTAGCTACATGCCCTTCTTCATTAAGGTATGATCGCCTTAAATCTACCTGTTTCTGACTAAAACCTCAAATAAATGTGAACGGATGGATAGATTTGTATATGGATAGATCAGTGACAGATGGATGGATTGGTTCATTGAGAAATGGTGGAATAAACTGATTGGAATTATGGACATGAAATGTGTGGGATAGACAGATGAATGGAATAATGACTACATAGAAATGCATGTATAGGTGGATAAATGGATTGAGGGATAAATGTATGAGTATGGATGATAAATGGTCTGGTAGAATGATATCAGGTAGATGGATTATCAGTTAGATGGATAGTTGGATAGGGGAACAAGTAGATGGGAGCTTCATGTGTTGATTTCTTGATGGAGGCCTAAGTGGATGGCTGGAGTATCAGTCGATAGATGATGGGTAGATGAATAAATTTGGGATAAGGATGAATAGACTTATAGGATAAATGAACAGATGGAAAATGAGATAAATGATGAACAGGTAGATGGCTGGCTGGTTGTGTGTATGAATTGAGTAGTAGATGGATCCATAAATGGTTGAATGGATACATAGAGGAGAGACTGGGTGAATGGATTGATGGATGGAATTGTAGGTGTGTGGATATATTGAGGTATATAAATAAGTTTATGGGGCTTAAGATGTGAATTAGTGGATGGATTTTATATTGGTGGATGGATAGATAGACTGATGAATGGATGGGGAGATGAATCGATTGGGAAATGGATAAATTAACAGTTGGATAGTTACATAAAAGGGCTGGAAAAAGAATTAAACAGGTAGATGGATGGATTGATGGATAAATGAATGAATATATATGCAGAGGAGAGGCTGGCTTGCTGGATTGATGGATGGATTGATAGGTCTGTGGATTTAAATGGTGCTTGTTGTGTGGATTTTTTTGATGAATGAGATGTTGGTAGATGAATGCATATATAATTGCATAGATTGATGGACTGGTGAATTGATGGGTAGATTTATCAGCTGAAGAACGATGGGATCATCGTTAAACAGGTGGATGGACTGAGAATTGCAAGATGGAAAAATGGGTGAAAAAATATATAGAGACGAGTCTGACAGGGTGGATTGATGGATGGACCATTAGATCTATGGATGGTTGGATGGGTAGATGGATACGCTGTTAGCTTGGTAGGTTAATGATGGATGGATAAAGAGGTTGATGCATAAGTAGTTGACTGACTTGATGCGTAAATGGATCAGTTGAAAAGTGGACAGGTAGACGAATTGGAAGAAATGGTATACTGATGAATTGGGGATTGTAGATATGACTAGATTGATGGGATGGATGGTACCAGTTTATCCTGTGAACTTGTCTGATTTAGCGAGTCAGTTTGCGTGTTAATGACGTTAAACTCTGCTGATTTTAGGCCGCGTCTCTCGGCCTGCTGCAGTTTCCCGTCCTCAATGCCTCAGTCGATGAAGGCTGTCAGAACATCACCTACAAGGTGAGCTCAGGTAACTCTGTCATTTCTTAGATTTCTTGCACAAAAATACAATTTCTTAAATTTTTCTGTTCTTGTGTGCAGGCGTCCCATAACATCGGTCTGGCCATGGACACTCCGCAGGGTCTGCTGGTGCCCAACGTGAAAGGCGTGCAGGCTCTGAGCGTGTTTGAAATCGCAGCCGAGCTGAACCGACTGCAGGCTCTGGGCTCGAGCGGCCAGCTGGGCACGGCCGACCTGACGGGGGGCACGTTCACCCTCTCCAACATCGGCTCGGTGAGCTTACACAGGCTCGTAGCAGACTTTCGAGGGGTCTGGGGTTAGGAAAAAGCTGCTGATTCGATTAGACGAGCAAATGAGATTGTGGTTTCTGAGATTGAAACATTATTAAAAAACAAAATAGGAATTAGGATGAATCGAATCCCAAACAGTTCTGGGACGAATTTGGGACGAAAAAAAACCATGCGAGAACCTGACGACCCAATTATCAACAGTGGTTTTGCATCTTTAAAACGGAGGGTAGCATTTAAAACGGGAGCTGGCATGCTTTTATTGTACCTTCTAAACCTGATTTATGCTCAGTTTCAGAATTATTGGCACCCTTGCAAAAAATATAATGTTTTGTAATATGGTTAATCAGTGCAAAAATCATTGTGAAAATATGAACGGAATCTACCTTTTAATTGAGGTTTATTCATGGAAAAAAAAAAAAACTTTTTATACTTTTACCAGAAAAATATTGTTAACAATATTGCAATATCATCAGCAGGTTTTAATGTAAATATTTTTAAATAATCATGTAAACACTAATTGATGACGTGATTAATTCGATCCTTTTATCAGGTAAATCAGTTACTGACCAAAAGATGGCGCTGTATCCTGAAAACATATTGCGTTTTGTGTTGTGTAATAAGTCTAACGTACCTCACAGCAATTTGGTCTTATTTGTTTATAAATGCGAGCAAGCATTAAATCTATTTCTGATTCATCTTAAATCCAAAAACCAGGATCATTCTTAATAGCCAAAAGGGAAACCAGGGTGTTTTTAGCTGCCATGTTGAGCGCAGCCAGGCAGGGAGCTTGTGTGATAAGACCCACGCTGGGTTTAGTTGACCTTGAAAAGCTCGCAGCGAGCTGAGTCAGCGCTGCCCGACTCAGCCTTGAGGAAAGGATCAGTCATGACTGAGATTGTAATCTGACGGAGCATCAGATGATCTGTGGCCTGATTAAGGAGGAAAAAGAGCAGAGAAGCTTAATTTTGTGATAAAAACAAAAAACAAAGTATGTGTAGTAAAGGATAAAATGCTGCACCAGGTGAGCGCAAAGAACCTCAGTGTGTCCGAGTCGTCTATAATGTCTTTAATAACAGAGATTCTAAAGGATCAATGGACAGAGTGATGTCATGTCTGTGGTTTATTTGTGTTGGTGACGTTTCAGATCGGCGGGACGTACGCCAAGCCCGTCCTCCTGCCTCCTGAGGTGGCCATCGGAGCGCTGGGAAAGATCCAGGTGAGTGTCCGAGTTCCAGCAGGTTTTAATTGAAGGAAATTCCCGGTCTTTCACGTCCATCACAGCACTAATTCAATTAATTATTTAATCAAATGTAAAAAAAGGAAGAAAAAAAAACCATAAACACAAAAACAGTTGTATTGGAACTTTTTAAATAAATGATTAAATAATGTAGAAGAGCTGCCAGCTATAATGCTGCCTCAAAAAAAATCTAATGAAATTAATATCAAATAAATCCAGTTTAAATAATATAAACGCCACCATCTGTGGTTTTCCAAAGAAAATATTTCCTTTTTTTTTTTTTTTTTTTAAAACCCTCATTTTGTATTCCATGTTTCGTCTGTAAAATATTGCAGTTAATTATAGTTAAACGTCTGTTTGTCATGAGGTTCAATAACTTTATCACATAACATAAAATAAATGTTAAAACGTTTGATAAAAATGTGTGTTTTATGGAACTTTTATACACTCATGGTTTTTTTTTATCAAAAATTACCGGCCATTTAGAAATGAGAAGGTAAGACTACAATTTGTGTATAAAAAATTCATTTGAGTTCAAGCACATTTCTACCCTCCCTTCACACACCTCAACACACACACACACTTCATGGCACTTTTTGTTCCATGTCAGCCCTCACAGGAACCTATCGACAATATCATTTCTATCCCACGGGAACCACAACTGTTGAAAAACAAAACTGCAACATTGTTTGAATCATATAACGTTCAGCAGGTCTGGACCCAGCTGAAGTTGTGGTCTCCCTTCGGTCAAAAAAAAAAAAGAAAAAGAAAATTCATCCTAGTTGTCATCCCCACCTGAGAGAATTATAGAGGCTATGATGTATTTGTGGTTGGAGGGAGGGCAAAATCTACAAGAGGAGATTGTTCCTTAAGGAACTTGGCAAAAGCATGATGGAGCCACTCATTTAAGTGTGTGTAATGATAGATATATATATATGTTTTCAATAAATAAATCATAAATGACAGTTTTGACCAGGAACGCAAGAGATGTTATTTTGTGCCACAGAAAATTGAACTGGTTTAAAAAAGTGACTTTGGTAAACATTTCAGTGAATTACTCTGTGTAAATAGTACAATTGGTTTCTTCTTAGTGTTTGTTTCATCTATATAATGTTATTTTACCTAAAAAAACCGAGTGGTATGAGCTCAGGTAAATGAGGCCTGCAGGACGTACAGAGCAAATACAAGTTCAAAACCTGTAAGGTTTACAAGAGCTCAAGTTGATAAAAGGATCTAATACAGCATTAGGTGATAGTGTGTAGCAATGTGGATGTATAATGGAACAAAAGTGATCCTGGTTAAAAGCGTGAGCCAAAAATGACCACCACATGAGGGTTAAGTGTGTTTTGATGATCTCTTTGATGGTTCTTCTTCTGTACATCTTCCTCGTCCCTCATTTGTTCTCTCGGCCCTTTCTCACTTCACTCCTTCGTCTCGTCCTCAGATCCTGCCGAGTTTTGACGCCGATGGCAATCTCGTCAAAGCCCACGTGATGAGCGTGAGCTGGTCGGCCGATCATCGCATCATCGACGGCGCCGCCATGTCCCGCTTCTCCAACCTGTGGCGTTCGTACCTGGAGCGACCCTCCTCCATGCTGCTAGACCTCAAATGATGAGAGGTCCTCTCCGTAGAGTCCGCACAAACTGGCGCTTCAACACTACACCGTGCCTTCATGCAATTATTCACAAAATAGGACAACTTTGATCTTCTAGCTTTCCCTTGACTGAACTCGGACGCATGTGTGAATACCTTAATAAAATTGCAGTTGACGTGTTCGATGTAGTTTTTACTTTTAGACTTGATCAATCGAGCTTGGCTCCTGTCTCTTTCTTTCAACTCGTCCCTGTGTCGGCTTCCCCGCGTATTTTCCACTTGGTTCCAATCTCTCAGCGCTCTCCGAGCGAACACTTTATTCAGAACGCACAGCATTGCGGACATTTTAACTCTACAGTTTTTACAGTTTCTAACTCTACATGTGCTTAATAGAAGTAGACTCCTCTAAATCTGAAAACAGTTCATGGGCTAGCAAATTAACAAGCCAAAAATCATTAGTGCTAGCTAATTACCTTCTAATTAGCAAGGTAACATCACTGTATAGCTCGCTCAGTGTATTACCCAGCAAGCTAATAAGCAGGACAATATTAATCTCTACAGTGTGTTTTTTGTACCAAATGGAGTCATTGTTTCATGCTAATTAAACAAGATAATTTTTAAGCCTGATAACCAGTTAGCAAATGACGAAATTCAAACGATATATACCATAAACCATGTACCAAAAGCAATTACGAGACAAATACCCCTCAGTTGTCTGACTAACTAGTAAGCTACAGTAAGGTATCTCTCTAGCCTAGCTACAGTTAAAAGAAAATCTCTTAGCGAGTTAATTACCACACTAAGTACATACCTGCTACTGTTTGTAATTTGCTAGCTCATCTGCTAAACCAAATGGCGTGCTAAGTAGTTAGGAGGCCAGCAGGCAAATTAAAAATGTCACTATAAACATACCAATAATTTTGTGATTAACATTATTGTTACCAATAATTATATTGATAAAAAAAAACTAGTAGGTTTTAATTTTGTTGTAACTCATTTGAACTAATTTAAGTCAACTAGCTAGCAAATTGAAAAGCCAATATTATTGTAGCTATAAATCACTTAGCCTTTTTATTACTCATTAGAGATTTTTGCTAATTAGCAGGCTAATACTACTCTGTAGCTAGCTACAAAAACGTTGGCTTTTTAATTTGCATCTCATCTATAATCATCTCTACTATTAATTACTTTAATTTTATTTCAAATTATGGTTTTAATGATCAGTTAATTTCACTAGCTAGTTAGCAAGTTATATTGCTTGTGAACTGGCTAGATCGCTTAGCTCTAATCGCTTTTTTTCGATGAGCAAGCTCATTTGCAGCTAGCTCTGTTAGCTTGATAATTACCAGTCAGCTACCGCACTAATTAGAACACGAATGACTTCACATTGGCTTTTTTAATTAGCCACGTGACCTCTTAAATGAACAGCTTGCTAACCAGTTAGGATGCTAACAGGTGAAAAAAAAAAAAAAAACCAAAATCAATGTATCTGCGTTATTATTAAAACATAGTATTGTTTTTTTTTTTTATTTAGTTGTAATTGATTTTTTAAACATTTATTTTAATTAACTAGTTAGACGACTTGCAAATAGAAAAGCCAGTTTTAATGTAACTTCATCGCTTAGCCACATTAAATCAGCTTGCAAAACAGCTAAATAATTAACATTGTCGCTAGGTCAGGAGATTAGTTTATTAGCAAGCCATTATCCCTGTGTACAATCTGCATTCTTTTACTCTTATCCTCATTAGAGAACTTTTTAATTGACCTTAGTACAAATCTCCTAACGTTAAACACATTAGCACTTGTTCAGTGAACACGAGTGTGAGGTAATAAACCATTAACCTGGACCAGCGAGGAGTAGTGGATGAGGTGTGTGTGTGTGTGTGTGTGTGTGTGTGAGACTGTAAAGCTGCTGTTAGAGTAAGGATAATAATAAAGGCTGGCACAGTCGGCCATGTGAACAGCAGTAGACGTTGCTGCTGCGAGTCTCCTCTTAGAGCGATCTTCGTCCTCACAATGCGCTTCTGTCACAAACACAGACTGTTGCTTCATCTGAAAGTGCTTATGGAGGAGGAGTGCCATTGATGCGCTGTGAAAGCACGCCGTTACAAGCGCATTGTCTATTGTACCTAGTGTCTCTGGGAAAGCAGAACAATATAGTACAACTGGGATTACTGTCATGGAAATAAATAACGGTATCAACTGAAACAACGCAGACATTAAAGGTGCAATAGGCGATTTTTTAACAATTACTTAAAGGTAGACTACAAAGAATATTGACTCTATGTGGGACATGATGAAACCTACATGGTCTTAGCAAAAAAAAAAAAAAGTATAAAGTGGTGGAGAAAACTTGTTTGGAAAACTGATCTCCAGTCCGGAATGCTTGTTTGCAGATCGTGCTTCATGTCAATCATTTCATAGACACTGTTTTTAGAGAGCTCTTGCAGTGACGTGATCTTGTCTGCTACAAATAAAACCCTTCAAACCCGAATAAGAATGAATCACTGGCACAGATTTTACCGGACACAAGAATGTTGAGAAACTTCAGACATTGGATATTACAGATTATTATTATTTTTTTTTTTTTACATGCTCTAGCTGTTCTTTATAACACTTTTGGGGAATGGTGCACTGGCAGTTTTACAACATGGTGATATTTTACGCTTGGATAAGATTTAATGTTCATAGTATCATTTAGTAAAACAAACATTTTGAAGCAGTACGAGTGTGGTTTACATTATGCTTTTAAACACATCAGTTTATGACCTACAGTATTCCTCTCCCTACCTTGCCAGTTTATTTAGTTGTTTATTGCTTATAATAAAAGCGGCCTAACTAAAAAAAAAACTAGACTGCATTTTTTTTAAATAGAAAAAACAACCAATGAAAATAAAAATAACAATAATAGCAAATATTAACTGAATACCATGAGAAACATAATAATGCTAATGAAATCATAACATCCCAGACCCATTAAACCCTGCATCTGATCTAAATAAGCAAATGTAACACAAAAAAAGAAAAAGAAAAGAAAAAGGTCACACGCACTAATATTTTATTGGACCACAGTGTTACCATCCAAAGTTGCATTAATCTTGCCAAATAATGTATTGTATTGATGAGGAGAGAGTCGAATCGCTGCGTAAACTCCTCTCCAGCACATTCCAAAGATTCTCAATGAGTTTAAAGTCTGGACTCTGTGGTGACCAATCCATGTGGGAAAATGATGTCGCATGCTCCCTGAACCACTCTTTCACAATTCGAGTCTAATGACTACTGACATCTTTATCTTGGAAGATGGTAGTCAGCTGACCTCATTTTTTTGGGCACATAATGTTGCAGAACCTAGTCTTGACAGAAGCAACCCCAGATCATAACGGTAACCCCAGAGGCTTGTAGGCACTTGGCATGATGGATGCATCGACTCATCTGAGCCTCTTTTTACCCTGATGTATCCATCACTCTGGAACAGGGTAAATCTGGACTCAACAGACTACATGACCTTTTTCCAATGCTCCACAGTCAATTCTTTATGCTCCCTAACAATCCTTTTTTCCGATTAGCTCCACAGTTAAGTGGTTTTCCTAAGGCTACACAGCTGTTTAGTCCAAGTCCCCTGAGTTCCCTTCACATTGCTCTTACTTTCACTATTAAACAAAGCCGAGT
>JAOVVB010000043.1:18226161-18246954 GCA_028570985.1 Heterobranchus longifilis
AACCTACCCCTGTTTTTCCACCCACAAACACAACTTGAGTTTGCATTAGTCATGACCATAATAACATGACTTTTAAGCGTAATAAAATATAGAATCACTCGATTTCAAAGAAAAAAAAATATGGGGTCATTAACAAACTATTCACAATTTATACGTTGTTGATACTCCTAAAACTGAGTTCTTCTATTCATAGCCTTCACTAATGAAAAACAATCTTGTCCATCAGTCTGTTTCCAACTTGCTGGAATAGCAGGTAACAGATATTTTAACCAGATTGAGATCTTTGCTGGCTGTCATTGAGTTGATCTGGTTTACATTTGACTTGTCTTTATGTAAATCTACTGTTCAGTAGACAAACACTCCAGTTTCAACCCATTTGTTTTTCTTGTGCATTTTTTAATTTGCAAGGCATATGATCATTTGATTCATGCACGTTCGTATCTCATACAAACTTAAATAATTCTTTTAATTGTGTATAAAGCTGCTTTGGTTAAAAGCGCTATACAAATAAAATTGAATTGAATTGAATATGACTATTTTCTTTCCTCACACTCTGACGTCTTCTTGGGTCTACCCGCAAGTTTTTACTTTTATAAATTTCTCATTTTGTTTATATCCACACTAACTCATAGACACAGCTGACTGGAAACTATGGTTTAAGCTCATGGTCTCAGGATAAAAGTATTACATGGCTGAGAAAACCTTTTTGTGAAGGAGTGTTTATAAAACGGCTAAACGCAAACATGCATTCGGGACCTTAAGGCAGTTTTCCAAAGGGGTTTTCTCAGCCATGTAATACCTTTCTCCTGATGTCACGGCTTTAAACCATCAATTCTTATCACATTCTTCATATTTTCTAATCTTATTTGTATTATAAGCAAGTAAAACAAAAATATCAGTCAACTATTACACTTTTAAACGTGCACTGTTCACTCAAAAACATGTGGACACCTGACCATTGCACCCATTTTTGGCTATAGAAGAGCATTAGTGAGGTCAGGCACTGATGTCAAGCGAGTGGTCTTGGAGCTCAATCATGTTCAAGTTCATCTCAGTGGTGTTTTGTGGGGTTGAGGTCCGAACTCTGAACTTCTTCGATTCCATCGTTGGCAATAGTGTCTTCACTGACACTGCTGAAGCATTGTGGGCTTAAAAATTTGCGGCAACGGTTTGAAGGTCAGGTGCTTCTTGGCAGTGTATCTATAAAAAGTACTCAAGAAGTTTTCCGCTTTTATTGTTTTCCAACATTGACGTATAGTCGGGGTAACTTGTCCCGTCGCCTTGCTTTTTGTCCAAAATTTACAAAAAAGACTCATGTTAACATCAAAACAGATTTGTACAAAGTAATGTCAATTCATACAAATAAAGAATGTACTGTAAAATAAGTGATTTCACAGGTACACACCTTCAAGTCTACATTTAGTAAATTTTAGGCCCTTTTAAGTATCTTTTAACGAATTTTTTCAGAATTGAGTGAACATCAGTTTTTTTTTATTTATTTTTTTATAAAGTCCAGCCACAACTTCATAATGTTGACTTAATTTTATTCGTGTAGCTTTGACTGCATGCTTTGAATTATTTTTATTATTATTATTAGTAGTAGTAGTAGTAGTAGTATACTATGTTATAGTATAGTACTATAACAATAATATCTGTATGTTAATAACACATAAAACATGTTACATGGTTTTTACAATTTTAGCTTGAATTGTGGGTTAGTGGTTACGGTGCTGAACTACTGATCAGAAGATCAAGTCCCTTAACCCTCAACTGCTCAGATGTTCAGTATAAGGAGATTAAATATTGAAGTATATCTCCTATTAAATATATTAAGTGTGTTAGCCAAATACTGAAATTAATAAATTAATGAAATTAAATAATGTTGTTTTTCTATTCTGAATAACAACAACATGAAAACCACATACAGTAGTCATCAAAAACCAGAATGTCCACTGATATTTAAAACATAGGTAGTAAGATGAGCCAGTGGGTAAGTTAACCCACTTGTATTTTGGATGCACCCATCATTTGTGCCAGACTGAAAGGTCATGAGCCAGCAGTTCAACTTGCCCCATCATAAGGCACTGAAGTTAAGTTCAATCTCTGAAGTATAGACTGGTATTTTAATGCAATATTACAAAAACACACATTTCCTTCGGATATAGCTAAAACAAATGGTATTATTATGCTCACAATTCTGGTCCATCACCTGCACCCTCTAGAAAAGAGCGTTTTTAGTCCATGTCCAAGACTTTTTACAACAATACGTGACTTTTTACCATGGTGGGGCAAGTTGCTCAGTAAACTGGTCCGTCTTGTACTATATTTTTTTCCTTTACAGCCATGCATATGTTCTCCTGTAATGTTATTTATTTATTAATTTTTAAGTTATATATATGGAAATACTGAATGATTTTGTACATAATTATGCAGACATGATAAACATATATAACAAAATTGGTACAGCATATAATATGGTGCCTAAGACTTTTGCACTGTATATATATTCATACCTCTGTCTCAGAAATGATCTGAGTGATCTTCTTGCAGGTGTAGAACGGCGCCACTTCGACGTGAGCGACCCGCCAGTCGGCCCCTCGCACGGTCTCGAAGATCTTATCATGTTTCTTTAGGATCTTCCTGAAACCGGTGAAGTTCAGGTTCTGTAGGTCAGGACAGGGGAGACGAGACGTTTCTCATTGAATTCGATACATGATGGAGCGCATGGAAGGTAGAATGTGCAATTAAATCAAACAGGGAATTATTTTAATAAGGAATCAGGAATCATCATGTGAATTGAAACGAGCTGCTCATTATACTGTGAGATGATAACGGAGATGAAGGGGAAGAAGTGTGACCTGGTAGTTCTGCAGCAGGATGAGGCTGAGGTAGAACTCGCTGAAAGCCAGCTGCAGGTCCTTGATGTTGCGGTGTTTGCAGCGCTCCTGCTGGGACAGGTGGAAGACGGCGCGACGGCGAGGCCGCAAGCCCGGGGCTCGGCTGCTCTCGCGCTGCGCGTCCAGAGACGACTGGAGCTCGTTCTGCAACGTGGCGAAGCGCCGCTGAGCTTCGGCCAGCTTCTCTGCACGAGCACAGGCGCGTAAACAAGGACGTTAGCTTTTGAGAAGAACCACTGACTGATTATTAGATATTAAATGGGGGGGAAAATATATCGGGTGTTGTTTCCTGATTCTAGAAGTTTCCTTTTCCTGATTCCTGTGTGTGCTGTTTGCAAAAATGAAACCCTGACGCTAACATACCAGGATTCTGCTCTTAGGATTTCTGGTTTTATAGTTTGTAGCTACAAGGTAGGCGATAAAAGCTAAGAGCTCTGTGTCTGGGAGAAGGAATGTTCCGGATTACAATAGATATGTGTACCTGAATAAAACGTGTTGATTTTGGCCAGCTCCTTCTCGCATGTTTGGAAGAACTTCTCCTCGAACTTGGCGTAGTACCTCTTAACCGTGTCCTCGTCCGTGACTAGAAACAGACACAGAGAAGACAAGAGACAGAGCACAAGTGTGAGTGCTGGCGGTGACGCACGGGGGACAGGGCTGGGGACGAGGATTAAATCTTCTTGCACTGTTTCGACGTCCAAACGTCTTCGGTTTGTGCATATTTGTAAGCTTGCCCATTTGGAGCTGCGATCTAAGCAGCCTGTCCTGTGTGTAAGACTGCTTCCATGGTTACGCAGGCAAACACAGCGCGCTGGGAACGTCGCCGGGGGAATTCTCGAAACCGGCCCCGAGCATCTCTGCGCTGAGAAATATAATATATATATATATATATATATCCAGCAGTGATAACATCAAGGATGTGTTGTATCAACATGGGAGTACACTATTAATAAAACATCACAAAACACATTATGGTTACGGACTAGCATGAAGCGTTCAGGGTAAACTTTCAAAAAAAAAAAAAAAGCCTTGATAGTGTTGACTGTAAACGCCGTGTTGCCGAGGAGAGAGATGGAGGTGAGCGAATTTTGCCTGGAGGAACAGAAATGTCGAGAGCAGGGCCCATGTCCAGACGGTCAGGCGCTGAATCACTGTCTCGAAATTCGCACACATATAACAAGCCGGTCTGATGAATTCAGTTTGAGAGGGAAGAGAGAGGAAAAAAAAAAAAAAAAGTGTCTGTTGGTTGATGCTGTTTCAGCCCAGACTAAAAACCAAACGTAATACGTGTATTATAAAGCGATTCTCAACATTGCTGCTGTTGGCTAAAGCAGTAGCTTTTACTATAGAGACCATAAACTGTCAGAAGATAAAACTTGCCTGGTCCAACCTGACCAATCAGAATCGAGAATAATAAACACAAAAAATTGCACCTCGAATCAAAACATGGATCTAGGGTTAGGGTTAGGGTTAGGGTTGTCAACCCTAATGCAAGTATAAACTGATTATTAAAATTCTTAGCTAAATCAGTAGCTTTTACAATAGAAATCTTAACATGTTAAAAGCCAAAAACGAAAGATTTTTTTCTATAGCTGTAACCACTGACTGAACTAAACTTACAAATCAGAATAAAAATAATGGACACAAAAAACAACAATCGTGTTAGAAGACAACTTTTTTTTTCGTCAAATTTTCCTGCAGCCGTAACCACTGACTGAACCAACCTGACCAATCGAACACTGAATTGTAAACACGAAAAAACAAAAACTTCAGCTTGAATCAAGACATGAATCGGGATCTTAAACATGCTGAAGACAATGAAGTGAATCTTTTGAAGTTGCGTATTAAGGACGTTTGGCCCAACTGCTAAGAAAGTAGTGAGACTTTCTTTATACAAATATTATTACCAAAAACTTTTTTCTTGTCTATTTTTATTTTATTTTTTTAAATCTATAAACGTACAAAATAAATCCAAGTGTGAGTGTTCAACATGAAGTCTCGGCTGATTGAGTACCGCTGCGATTCGGGGAAAGCGGAGTAAAATCGAACGCTTCATTGTTCATTAATAAGCTACTCGTCATGTCTACAAATCTTTTCTTAATCCCAGATAAGCCTTATGAACACTGAACTTCAGAGCGAAGTGTGCAACCGCTCGATACGACATGCCAACTTATCAAAGCACGCTTATCGGTAACGCTCGTTATCGCTGATAAGCAGCGTAGCGTAAACAGCCTGGGTAAACAAACCGAGGGAGAAATAATCAACCTGAGGCCAGGTAGAGCGATAGGCGACCTGCTGAGAGGGCAAGTAAGGTTGAGCGGCTGGGTTGTGTAGCAGTTAGCGAAGGCGATCAATCAATCCAGGTCTATTTCAGCAACAGACAAAAAAAAAGTATGAATTTTTATGTCTTCATAAATACTGTTCAGAATATTTAACATTTCTTTATTTTTTTTTTATCTCATTAACTTCTTACCCTAAGAGAGTTTATTTTATATAAAATACAATAAAGAAGAGAAACTGTGCAACCTTTTATAAATACTACTAAAATGTATCATTAGGGTTGAAACGAACAAACAAAAAAGAAAAAAAAAGAAAAAAATAAGAATTATTAAAATTTTATCATGTTTGGTTCAAAAGGAGTGAAAATTAAGTTATGAAAGTTATTCAAGTTTATTATTAGGTTTGAAGCCAAAAGGCAATCAAAAGATATGTATTTTATGAATGTTACTTTAATTGCATCTTTACGTTTAAAGAAAAAATGTGAAATATTAGAATGTAATAATTACTGTATAAAAAGGCAGTGAAAAATTTTATGAAACAGTAAGTTTCATCATTATATTTATGCATTTCTGAAAATATCATGAATAAAAAAAAAAAGGATTATGAAGTTTTATAATTATGTCCAAAGACAATTAACACTCTTAAAATGGCATTAAAATCTGTTCAAACTTGGTCACAAAGCAATTATTAGCTATAGAACAAAAATGAATATATGTATAATGGTAAAAAGTATGTCAACACATCATCCTCAAACTCCAGATGTTCTCCACTAACGAGCTCCATTGCTCCTGGAAAGCTTCCCGCTATATTTTGGAGGTTGCCTTGCCGATTTGGGTTTATTCAGCTACAAGAGCATTACTGAGCTCAGGTGCGGATGTTGAGGGAGAAGACTCAGGTTCCAGTTCAACCCAACGGTGTAGAGTGGGGCTGAGTTCAGTCAGGGATATTTGCGCGTGCTTAAATTCTTCACTACAACGTGTGTTCATGGTGTTGGCTTGGTGCACAGGGGCATCGTCGTGCTGGAACATGTTCGGGCCTCTCAGTCCTAAAGGGACTTTGTAATGCTACAGCTACAGCATAGAAAGACGTTCTAGACAACTGAGCGATTACGACTTTGTGGAGACGGTTTGGAGAACGTTGGAGGTTGATTATCAGGTGCCCACCACTTCCTGAAAGCTTGAAGGATCAAGAACCCTCCTGAATAAACAGTCATGATAATAGCACTAATAAGAAAGTATACTAGGTTTTCAACCGACCTGAGGTTACTGGCCTACGACTGAAAACATTTATTTTATTCAACTTGGTATAGCAACTGGATGTTGAATCTCAGAAACAGAAATAGAAGCTGGAGGTGGAGTAATGTCCTGAGACCCTTCTCTATTCAAAAAAGAAAAAAAAAAAAACTCAAATAAGGATTACACAAGATTTTGTCGAAGCATTGAAACGTGGCTGTGGTCCAAATCAAACACAGCTTGTGATGTTTCTCTCGGCGTTAGAAACACTGCGCCATGGGAACCGAGCCTCAGGTTTGGATAACCCCCTGTGTGAGGCCTGCAACTGGGTCAAGTTTGTCTGGGCTCGGGTGTATCGAAGCCCCTTTGAAAAAACACACGCAGAGCTTGATTACGTGAGTAATGTGCGCCTGGAGCGATTGCTTTCTCACACAGCTGATGGACAGCAAGGGCTGCGAAGAACTCTGGGAAATGTTTCTGATTCGCTGCGAGAGCTTCTGAACGAGGCGTTTTCGACCAGAAGCTCCAATATGATGATAAATGTTTAATACAGTTTTAACAATGGCTTGCTCTCATGAGGTAATGTTTGGTCCACAGACAGACTGAGAAACCCCTCATCTTCAGGGTGAAATTCTGAGCCCATGACCTCAGCCTCGGTCTGGCCCACCCTGTCATAATAACGTGCGCAACTTCGCGCCCAAAATTCCCAAAATGAAGGGTTGAGCCTGGAGGACGCCGCCACAATCGGCCCTCGTGAGGTAACGTCACCGCTGTAGCAGCCGTTACGCTGCGGCTTCGCCTTTCCAGGTGCTCGGAATCCACGATAACGACCATTACGTACACTTCACCAACACCCCTAAAAGGAGCGTAAACAGACAGAGAAAGCTGATTACTGTTATTTGGAGATAATTACACCCGACTCGAGCCCACGTCTTTGAGAAAGCCTGAGCTCAGTCTGAGGGGGAGTGAGGCTCTCTAGCAGCTCGAACGGAGCGAAGAAAAACAAACCAAAAATGGCGACAGCGTCACGACAAGAATCTGGGCACTATGCCTGGGAATGAGTGTGTGTTTGTGTGTGTGGCTCTCTCTCTCTCTCAAAAAAAGAGAGTGTGTTGAAACCATGCATCTATCAAGATTATTTAGATGTTCATGCCTTAATATCTGACTAATCAAGAGCGACCATCAATCCCAAGGAGCTAGTCACAGTTATAACCTTTACCTCATTCGCTCAGTCGTCTATACTGCTTTATCCCGTATACAGGGTCGGTGGCGGGGGGGGACTTGGGGGGCAGGGCTGGAGCCTATCCCAGGAGACTTTATGGGACGAGCCGGGGTACACACTGAACAGGGTGCCAATCCATTGCAGGGCACACACACATACACACACTCACTTACACACTATGGGCACTTTGGTAAATGCCAATTAGCCTAACCTGCATGTCTTTGGACTAGGGCAGAACATGCAAACTTCATGCACACTGAGGCGGGAATCAAACCTGGCTGGGAATCGAACCCGGACCCTGGAGGTGCAAGACGGCAGTGCTAACCACTAAGCCACTGTGCTGCCATAACCTTTAACCTTCCACTAAAAACAAGTCACCAACATGAGGAGGTGATCAACTCTGAGCAACTTTAACTGATGCTGCCAACACTGTGCTTCACTGTGATCCTTGTGTTGTGTTTCTGAAAAATACACATGTTCATCCAAAGGGTTTTATTTTAGTCTTTTTAAAGCTTCAGAGAATGCATTTGGGTCTCTGTAGTATTTTTTTCCCCAAACAGGAATTCATACGCCTTGTTGGTCTTCTACAAACCCTGGCTTTGTGGAGTTTAAACGGCTCGCCATCTGAGCTGCGGATCTCTGCAGCTCGTTCAGAACAAGCCCTTATACTTCGGGTTCATATGTGTGACTGCTTTGAATGAGCTGTCTTTGTTCGAACATAAAATCTCAACTGTTTGCCATGAAATTCGTCCTTGTCTTTTTTTTTTTTCCACTTAGTCAACATGACTAAGCACAACATGTTTTGCTCTCAAGCAAGAAAAAAAGAGTGAGAGAGAACATGACAAGTCTTTGGTGTTGATGTATGATTTGAAGATTACTAGGAACATCACTGGTGCCGTCTCTGCATGCTTTCCAGCTTGGACACGTCCTCCTTGATGGTACCGAAACTCACCGAAAAATGTCCTTCCGACCTAGTGAGCGATCTGGAAAACGGGCTGAATCGGGCTCGCGGATGTTAACGATGGCGAACACGTTGATGCTGAGCGTAAATCGTCAGCTTACTGTCTGGAATTTGTAGCCAAGGACTGAAGGTCAAAGGTCAAACTCTAATCAAAGTACATACTGTCATGGTAGTGAACGGGCATGATATCCTTATCATGGCCACTTTCGATTATCTTCGCAAAGGAATGAAACACCTCTCTGGACGTGCTGCTGCAGGATGATTGTGTATTTTTTTGTCGCACTTCCATCAGACGGCGAAGCGTGATGGCCTCCTGCTCGTTTCTCTGATTTAACATTTTATTTCACGAATGTTCCAGACTTTCTCTGAACTCTCTCACTAAAGATATATATTTTTTAAATAAACAGAATTATAAAGAAGGAGAAAAACAAATGAACGTGATTAACACATTAACACATCCTTCTCCATCCTTCTTGCTTGAGCGCAAGTTCATAAATAGCCTCTTTATCACGACGTAAGCTGGAATCCTGTTAGACGAGACTAGAGATTGTGTAATATATATAAACATATGCAAACTAACTATGCTGTTTAATTACTCTGTTACTTCCTCTTGCTCGGTTTCCCTCATGCTTTAGATTATATTTTGGTTATAAACTTTAAAATGCTAGCAAACTAATTTCGGTTGAGTTGAAATAAAAAATTTTTTCAATGTGTTGTGTTTTAAATGTAATTGAATTTATTTGAAGTTCAAATAAAATAATAATAAAAAAAAAACCTAACCAAACGATATGGAATGACAGAACTGTAACTAAGAAATATTTTGATTGATTTATCTTTTTTTAAATTAATTTATTTGTTTATTATAGTATAGTAGTATAATTAATCTATCTTTCTAAAATCCATTTATTTACTTTAGTTACTTTAATCAACCTTTTTTATTATTTTTTTTTTTTTGTTATTTAATCCATCTGTTAAAATCCATTTGTTTATTTGCTTATCCAAAAAAGTCCAACAATGTTTTTCACAGTTACTCTAGTAATAATTTTCTGGTTGGATGATTTTTTAAAATTATTATTATTAACATGGAAGTAAATAATAACCAAAACTTTAATCTTTAGGTTTTGGGTGGACGGCCATGTTTTGGTACTGTTGTGCCATACTCTTTCCATTTTCGGGTGATTATATTAAAACTTTTTTCATCTTTTTCAAGCATCTTCTCAGGAAAATATTCATTTTTTTAAATTTCCAACATTAAAAGAAAAAGAAATGTGTGATGTGCCATGTAGAGCGCACATACAGACTTTATATAGAAATAAAATATTTTTATGAATTAGTTACAAAATTTTTTTTTTACTATACAGCGCCTTGCAAAAGTATTCATACCCCTTTGATTTTTCCACATTTTGTCACATTACAACCACAAACGTGAACGTATTTTATTGGGATTTGATGTGATGGAGTAGGCGTGGCGTGATCCGAAAATGTAAAGAGCATGACAACTGCAAACCTATCAAAACATGGAGAAAGCCACAGTTGAAAGAAAGTCCCTTCTTATGGCATTTATGAAAAATAGCGTTCTTCTTGGTGCTGTTTGTTCACTAATGTTCTCTAACAAACCTCTGAGGCCTTCACAGAACAGCTGCATTTATATACTGAGAATAAATTACACACATGTGGACTCTATTTACTAATTAGGTGACTTCTGAAGGTGATTGGTTCCACTGGATTTTAGTCAGGGGTGTCGGAGTAAAGGGGGCTGAATATATAAATGCACGGCACACTTTTCAGATATTTGTAAAATCTTTGTGTTGGTCTACTACATAAAATCCCAATAAAATACACTTACGTTTGTGGTTGTAACGTGAGAAAAATGTGAAAAAGTTCAAGTCCCCTTGATAATATGAATATCATCAGCAGCATTTTTCTCAGAAAGGCTCGTGATCATAAATTTTATTACTTATTTCAACATGTAATCCGAGCAGAAAGCAGCTGTTTCGCACTTCAAGTCTGCGTTGCTTAGTTTTAAAAGTCTACATGCGCATAAACAGACTGTGTTCAACTCGGCAACGCGCTGGAAAGCGGAGCCGCCAGACTAGCCGTTAGCATCTGCTGAGGAGAATCTTCCGTTGAGTTCTCGCCTAAAAAACACAGCTGATAAGAGCGCAGAGACTCCCAGGCACTTACACACACACACACACACACACACACACACACACACACACACACACACACACACACTGTCTGTCAGACTAAACACACTCTGATACACACTTAGGCTGATGGCTCGTCGTTTTTGAGGTCAGTCTGAGAGGTGTTTCCGCTGGATAATCAGGTTTGGATTTTTAGGATAAAGTCTCATGTTCCACCATGAGGCAGCAAAACTGCCAGCGAAATTAACCAATGTGATGCACCGATGCTCCACTGGTATGTGTATTTAAGTAATTAATTATGTCATTCCAGCCCTGATGATGTAATTTTAGTTTTTTTACATTTTTTTATTATATAGATATTTTTTACTTCGGAATTTCTTTTTAATGATTTATAAGTGATTTGCTCGGGTTCTGAAAATATTTTACCGTTCATCAGTCCATCGCAGGACACATACGCAAGTATACACACTCACACGCACTATGGGGAATTTAGAAATTCCAATTAGTCTCCTCTGCATGTCTTTGGACTGTGAGAGAGGAAACCCACCTGGAGGTGCGAGGCCACACTGCGACCCACTTCAAACGCAAACGCAGCTAATTTGGCATCATCATATTAAATAACAACGTTTTTATGGTTTAGTATCCAAGACAGGAAATGAATATGCCGCAGTCACATATTTGTTTCATACATTAGCCGAACCATTAGCTGATTCTGCTGCCGGTGGAGTGACTGGTTGCTTTATTTCCCAGTTCCCCCTCATGTCCGTGTTTCCTTCTGGCTCTGCCTTTTAGTTATGATGTGAAAGTTAGTCCTGCTGGAGCCCCTGCTTGATTTTCTCTACACTAAATATACATTCACCTTATCCATTATGTTCATACCTTACTGTTACCTCTCGGTCTCGGTCTCTCTCTGCGTGTGGTGACTGGGGACGGTTCCACTTTACCATGAAGACGGTCCTGGTCTCGGACAGCTGTTCTTCTGCAGTCGGCTCAACAGTCAGGACTGGAGTTTCCTACAGTCTAGCTGAGCCTTGAATAACGACCTGGACTCCCATATTAACTTAAAGACATCGACTCTTATATACCGAACTTCCAGCCTCCTAACACACAGTATGACTACAGATTAATTCCTGTTATTCGTTATCGACTAAATGAGGATGGGTTCCCTGGCAAGTCTGGTTCCTCTCAAGGTTTCTTCCTATTGACATTGATCATCAGGGACAATATGATCATTCTGATTTAGGATTCATTTTTCACATTTGCATAATTTACCTTTGATTGTATGAAGCTGCTTTGTGACAACGACCACATCTAGAACTAATTAGTGACATCACATGTTTTGTCATTATTTTCTCTTAATACCTTTGCCCATCATATGTACATACACAAACACACAAGCGCATGCTTTACCCAATCAGATTTTGCCCAAATTGTTGTCATGGATGCTATAATGAGAAGGCCCTGCTTCCTGTTAAACATAAACAGACGCATCACTCCTTACATACAGTTGAAAGGCAGGATTAAGAACCTGCACGTCCTTCGTCCTGCACGTACTCTGAGGTCCTGACGGGAGAAGGGGAGGGGACGCTCCTCCTCTGGGCTGCTTAGCAACCGGAAGAAGTCTCTCTGCGGTTCGACTGAGCTTGTTGTTCCTCCGAGTCTCCCAAGTCATCGGTGATGTACCTTAAGCAGCGCTGAAATTCGATTAAAATTTCTGAGCTAAACCAGGCCCTCGTATTAAATTGTTTTTTTTTTTTTTTCCCCTCCCGTCTGTACGCTACACATGCATCCTAAGCCTTAGGAAAGGGGTTCAAGGTCTAGTTTAAAGGGCTCTCATCCAAATCCCTCGCTTTCTCAAGGAGTTTCTCTATATGTGTTGTGTTGCTAATTATCCAAAAATTAGCCTGATTGAACAGAAAAAAAGTGATTAATTGAGCAGAAATGCTGTGTGGATGAGCGAGGTCAGAGGTGAATTTGAATATTTACCCTCGATCGATGGAGCCTGGTCCTGGGCGGAGTACAGCATCTCCTTGAATGCCTGTGCAAGCAAAAAACAAACAAACCAAAAAAAAAAAAATGTGAGACACAATTTCCAGTGTTCACGTTACACACCAGCAGGTTGGACTGAGGAATACGGGAACCGAGCCACGAGAGTGGAAATAATTCACCGTGAGGAGAAGAGGAACTGTCTAAAGCGAGAGACAGTAGGAAAGGAAATGTAAGATAAGCGTTTCATCGCGTTTCCATTCACCCGACGAGACTTAGCGGTCGTCCAGAAATCCACACCGAAATAGATACGGCAAAATAAGTGCATTGTGTTAAATAACGATTACAACGTTACTCTAATGCACTCTGCTACAGAGGCCAGTGTGTCCATTTTATTCAGGAGGACGTCCCGTATTCTCATACTCTCTCTCTGTGCTGAAAATCTTTGAATGTCCCCTGAAGACCTTCCTAGGATACATTTGGTTTTTCATTTCAACTTTTTAAAATAAGAAAATTTAAGAAATCAAAACTATCATTTTTTTGAATATTTTTGCTGATACTTTTATTTAATGACTAGAAACCTATCGAACATAACTTTATGTTAGCATAATTAGTTAAAATAAAAAATTAACAAAAAAAATTAAATAAGGAAGAAAAAAAATTCCAGGCTAAATTTTAACATTAATCAGTCAGAGATTGTAACTGTTACAAAATATTTAAAAAATAATAATAATAATAATAATAATAAGATACCTGCAAAATCTCAGAGATGTGTTGGGTTAAAATTTATTTCCAATATCAATACTCTATATGAAATAATATAAATTACACTAAGCAATGTTAATTCAATTACATATTAGTGACTAGTCAGTTACATACCACCTTCTTCTAAACAAAATAAAACAACAAAACAACATAGGCTATAAGAGTTGCTAGGTAAGCTAATTACAACCTTATCATCAATAAAAAAATTTCTAACTCAAGTATTTCACTTGTTCAAGTTGTGCGATAACATTACCTGGTTACATTTCAACATATTAAAGCTTGACAAATTGACTTTGTTGCTACAAACTAGCAGATTTGCTAAAAAGGAGGCTAGTTCAACATAGGAAATATTACCCCAAAAATGTTTTTTCCCACAATTTTTCAGATACAAACAACAATAAAAATGGTCAATATTTCTGTACTGTTTGTTCAACCCTAAGTTTTGCTAGCGTTACATAAGCTATTAAAACATTAGCTAACCTAAAACTTTCTGGTCACTAACTAGCAGGAGAAATTAATGTGAGGCTTTAATGTTGCTGTAAATATAAATTTAGATTAGGGAAGGTTGAATAAAACACGATAACATTAACAACTGTAAACTTCAATATAAAAAATTCATATTTTAAATAAAAAAAAATGACAAAGTAGCTCAACATGATGTTTTTGTTTAACTGCTAACTAAATACCTTTGGTCTGATTAATGTTTAACATCTATTTAACCTTTGATTTTATAAACTAAAATGTAGCAATATCCTAATTGTTGATGTTTTGTCAAATTTGAAGCTTGTTTGTTTGCTTACGTTTTTCATTTTGCCAGTTAAATACAATTAGCGCATTTTGATTATCATTGTAAACTTTGGTTATATTTGCTTTGTTATTTTTAATTTTCACAAGTTTTGGTAATTTGGTTATTGCTAAAGTTCGTTATTAAATGATGTAATTTAAGAGAACTGTATGGCAAAATATTAGCTAATGTTATTAATATAGGATTATGGCGCTAAAAGGACAACCTTTCCTGGTCAACATTGAGTCCTAGAACCAGGAATATTCAGAATCTTTCCCTTTGTTTGTGACTGATCTTGCGGTTCATCTGAAAACAGTGGACTGAGGTTTACTTCAATTCATCTAGACCTGCTACAATCAGACTAAAAGTTACTCAATTCCTAGAACTTGTCAAGTTACTTCCTTTCGCAATGTTGGTCATGTTGTGGTCTGCAGATAAAACTGAATTTTCCCCCAAAAACAGCTAAAAACTAAATTAGACAATAGAGACTGAATCTAACCAAGTCTACTACTCGACACTACTTATCTGAATAATAAAGAAATTTAATTATGCTAAATAAGACTAATTTCAGGAGTAAATACGTCTGTTGGAAAAAAACAAACCTCGAATGATGTCACTTCTACAATAAACTTAGACCCAATTCAGCTTATTTATCAGTTAATTCGCTTAGTAAGCATCACAGTGGCAAAAAGAGGAACCAACATTTCGTGAGGTAGAAAGTAAACACTTGGAGTCAAGCTGCAAGAGACAATGACGGAGTAGTTTATGTTTGTATTTAGGCACTTGGTAGAAGCTCTTATCCAGAGCTAGATTAGATGCCGTGCGGTGACATGATTCGATTATCAGAGGTACTTTGTGCCATACTTTTTAATCCTT
Source organism: Heterobranchus longifilis (assembly GCA_028570985.1). Taxonomy (NCBI): domain Eukaryota; kingdom Metazoa; phylum Chordata; class Actinopteri; order Siluriformes; family Clariidae; genus Heterobranchus; species Heterobranchus longifilis. Next base: position 18,241,315 of record JAOVVB010000043.1, read on the forward strand.
TTATAGTCTCATCTAATGTCAAACAGGTTAGTTGAGTCGTTTCTTCCCCAGCCTCTGATCAACACCGTATCGAGACGCATAATAAGGACAACTACAACAAACCCCACATCTGATCACAGATCAGAGAGCTGCAAACGAAACCTATGCACCTACTTATCTCTCGCCACCTCGGCCCAGAGACAACATGCTGATGCGCTCAGTTTTCTTATCAGCCCGTGCATGTACTGCTTGCTTTCTTATCCATGTGTACGGAGCTCGGTCAGAGGTCGGCTTTTGCCGCGAGGAGGATGCGAGTGGAAAGGCGATATTTTGACCTGACTGTTCACGATCAATAACAGCGTCAGCTTGAATTCTGCTGAACTGGATATGTTTTAACAAACAAAAACAAAAAAAGCAGCGACGGTATTGAGATTGTTGCGTTGGGTTCTAGAGCGCCACTTGAAACAACAACAACAAACAATATCATTTAAAAAAAAACTCTAATCATTGATTTGGCAGGAATTTCATTATTTTCGGGTGTATGGAAGGAGTCTCCAGTGTCAGTGTTTATTTATTTTAGGTGGTTTTCCTCCACTTGAAAACCTTTAAGACAGAGGGGGTTTCCTAGCATTTTGTTAACATTACATGTTCAAACTTCTGGACAATTATTCTACATTAGAAATGTTACCTCTGACGCCAGAGACTCCTTCCGTAAAAGTTAAAGAAACATCTAATTGTAATATCTCCCTTTTTTAAGACGATGTGCCCAACCCTATATGCTAAACTGCAACAATACAAACTACAGTCGACCCCCGAAATTCGCGGGGGTTACGTTCCTAGATTTACTACGATGAATTTTGGATGTGGTCAACAAAAATGAATATAAATATTTAGTTTTATAGTTTAAACCCTAAATATGCCCCCCCCAAACACTGTAATTTCATTTCAAACTCAGTTAAATACATTATCCTTAAAAAAAAAAAAAGATTATAAAGGTAAACCCCGTATACTATACAGATGAAAAAAAATCATATATTGCCAGGAAAAAAATCCATCAAAAATAATTGCGGAAGCTATTTGCGGTTAACCGTGAACAATCATTAGTTATGTTCTGAGGAAAAATCAGGGGGTCAACTAGATAACTTTATAATTTATTTATTTTTTGCTCATTTAAACCCATAGTCAGAGCTGCTAAGGAAAAAAAATCAGAATGGAGGACAGATCTGACACATTACAGGTTTGTTTTGAATTAAAACGTGTCAGATCAGACACCAGGGTTCTACTGATGCCAAGTTCATGGTGTTTATTATGTGTGTATGGGTTGTGCGTCTTGAGTGAGAGTGTGTGTATTTTCAGATTTTTCCTGCCTGCCTGGGGAAACGGTGTAAACCGACACCTTAGTTACAAGTGCAGGGAAGGTCAGCGGGAACATGGGAATGCAGGTTTCTTGTTGCTGTTTGTGATGTTCGCCCGCATGCGCCGAGAAGGCGGTTTTTAATCTAAGCTTTTACGCAATACTTCGCTTACAGGAGAATCTAACATTGTTCTTAGCCATACAGGACTTTAAATAATTGGACAGTTTTTTTTTTAGATAGCGTCTCTGGTCTCTCTTTTTTTTTTTTTGTGCTGCTGAGATAAAAATCAGAAGAAAGACTGTAAAGACCTTCGCCTCATTATTTGTGCAGAAAAAATTATGAAAGCGCAAGGAGTGTTCTAATAAGCAAAATGGGGATCGGTGTGAAAGCAAGGTGATGGTAGCATCGTGGTCAGTGACGACTCCCTGTAGCGACTTGCTACACATTTGTACTGCTCATGCTAATCATACGTACAGATCGCAGTGCATGTTGAAAAAAATAATTAACCAGTGACAAATTACATTAACAAACGTTTAAGTTTTTCTACCCAAAGTGACTCAGACTGGAAAATCGTTTTTTTAATGCGTCACTGGTAAAGTCTGAGTGAGACGACGCATATAGCAGTGACACACTCGCCTCATTCGTTCAGGTCATACAGTAAGTGCGTAACATGAACATGTTTATTTGTCACTGCAAAGCAGGCATTCATTAGCACGGAATTCTGCATAGCACTTAAAGTTCGCCACTAATTCAGCAGGTCATCTTATTGTGGCCTGTTTAGTAGGCGGTTTGGTTAGGTCTTAAAATAAGACACTAGTTAATAGGTCACTTTAGGTAGTCTGTAAAAAGTCATGATTTTGGGAAGTAATTTTAGATTTCATTATTTCAGTAGGTCCTTTAAGTCTGTAATGTAACTTACTATTTTAGTGGGTCATTTTACTTAACCTGTAAAAGTTAGACATACGAACATAATCTGTAAAGTTAGTCGCTATTCAGTACGGCATTTTAGTTAGTCCTCATAGTTAGACACTAAACACTAGGACATTTTAGATAGGACTTAAACCCAGACACTATGTTAGTAGGCTACCTATTTTAAGTTAGCTATTTCAAACTTAAAATAAAAAATGACCACATGTATTAACTAATTCATTAATAATTATTAATATAAACTAATTAATTATTAACTGATGTTTTTGTTTATTTGATAACTAAATAGCTTTTTTTTTCAATCCAATTTAATGTCTTTATAAACTAAAATTCAGCAATAACCTAATTGTTGATAATCTGTAAAACTTGAAGCTTGTTTGTTTGCGTAGGTTTTAGATTTTGCTTGTTAAATACAACTAACACACTTTGATCAGTGTGAACGTTGGTTACATTCTGTTTGCTATTTTAGATTAATCAGTTAATACAAGTTTTGGTTATTGTGTATATATTTAATTATTGCTAAAGTTTGTTGTTAAATAATGTGTGGAATAATGTTATTTATTAAGAGGTTATTTATTAAGTATGGCAAAGTGTTAGCTGTGAAGGTAGCCAATAAAATGACCTACTAAAATAGTGTCTAACTTTAAAGCCTGCCTAAAATGACCTCGTATTTAGTAATTCTCCAACGCTTGCCAACTTTGCAGTGACAAATAAACATGTTAGTGTTATGTACTTACTGTATGACCTGAACAAATGAGGCGAGCGTGTCACTTCTATATGCGTCGTCTCACTCAGACTTTACCAGTGACGCATTAAAAAAACAAAAAAAACAAAAAACTGATTTTCCAGCATCTCTGAGTCACTTTAGGTGGAAAAACTAAAACATTAGTGATTTAACTGTTTGTTATTAATAGTAGCTAACACTTTGCCATCCAGTTCTCTTAAATGACTGCAAAATTATTGATTATTTTATTAAGTCACTTTAGTCTGTAAAGTCCAAAGTTTAATAGTACGTAAAGCCAGTTGCTATTTTAGTAGGTCATTTCCATTAGCCCTACAAGTTACACACTAATTTGTTGGTCATTTTAAATAGTCTGTAAAGTTTGTCACAAGTTTCTCTCCCTAGCCAGTTAGCCGTTAGTTTGTTACGTGATAAATTTCGTCATCGAATTTACTGTAGCATGCAGTTTTCTCTCATATTATCGAGAATGCTGTAGTATAAGTAGCATCGGGTTCAGTAGAACCTTTATGATGTAACTATCTTCTTTAAATTGCACCGCAACGCTTTCACACCCTTACTAGGCGTTTTGTTCTCCTCTGCGAGAGGCATGACTAATGGGTCAGCAGGTTTGAAGACTGCAATAATCTCATTACCCACAGCCCATTAAACCTGAAGGTGCCTGAGCGCGCTAAAGCCGCCGTGACCAAACACCTCAGATTGCTTTGCAAGCGCTTCGTACACACCTTGCCCAAGTTTACACGTGCTGGTAGACGAGCTCCTGTTAAGGAAGCCGAACTAACACGGCAGACAAGGACATCATCCTGAAGAGACAGGACTGACCGAGATCTAATCTAACCCGTTAGGGAAGTCGAAATAGTGCACGTCAGCAAAAACAAGTTGACACGTGCAGCCGTCTTCGGTCTGAATCGGTGTCTTAAACTTACAGAAGAATGAAGTCACGTTGCTATGATTTCGACTGACTAAGCACATCAAGTTGTTGGTGTGAAGATGAAATATGCCGTCCTAGTGCCCCAGGATGGGTGAATCCGAGTTAATTTAAACGCCGGTTTAATCATTACTCGTGCGAGTGCATGCTAGACATTTTTTTTCCCCCAAAACCCAGGAGAGACAAAAAGAAAAGGCAGTAACAAACAAGGAAGCTCTGTTTAACCCCAAAGCAAAGCTTTTTGTTGTAGATGTTCACAATGACGTTAAAACAACAAGGTGAATCGGTTGTCGCGGTGACAAAAAAAAAAAGTCTTGTAAACGGTTCGAGAAATTACTACTGCGGAATCGGTTATCAGAAGACAAGCGAGACAGACTGGCAGGGAAATCACTTGAACAGAAATCAATAAATAGACAAGTGAAATAAGAACACTTTATTAAGTATCTCAACAGTGCAAAAGTTTGTGCACCCTATCATTTGTAGGTGGGAATACATTACAAAAAAAAAAAGTACCTCTGCTATATGTTATAAGTAGTACATTTCTGGTCGTCACTATACATGCCGTTTTTAAGTCTTGTACGTTACTTAACGTCACACATTAGACAAATTCAAGTCGTACGGTGGAAAGCCCGGGTTCAATTCCCACCCAGTGCCCAAACCTCAGTCACTGGATGCAGTGCCGGTCTCAAGCCAGGATAAAATGGGAGGGTTGCCTCAGGAAGGGCATCCGGGTGTAAAACCTGTGCCAAGTGGTTGTGCGGATCGGATGGTCCGCTGTGACGACCCAGTGTTGAGGGAGCAGCCGAAAGACCAACAAGTCATATATTATCGCCTTAAAAAAGGCACGGCATTACCGTTATTTAATAAGATTTTTAATAACATGTTAATTTCAAAGTGGTAGGTTTCTCGCCTGCCATGCGGAAGGCTCGGGTTCGAATCCCAGGCAATGCCCGAACCGCAGCCACTGGATGCAGTGCCGGTCCCAAGCCCGGATAAAAAGGAAGGGTTGCATCAGGAAACCTGTGCGGATCTGATGGTCCGCCGTGGCGACCCCTCGGCGGGAGCAGCCGAAAGACCAACGAACATGCTGTACCACCATTTTAAGGTAACTGTAAAAGTAAAAATAGTTTATTTGCAGTATTGTGGTGTGCGTGTTTGTTTGTTTATGCTTTACATTGGTGTACAAAGGTGTACAAGTCGCACTTTGTCGGACGTACGGACGAATCCGACTTACGAACGTCCACACGGACGGAACTCTTATGTGAGTCGGTGACTCACTGCCATAGACGTTTAAGTCGGTACTGAATATTATGCGTTTTAAGCCGCACATTGTCGAACAAGATACGTTCAAGTCGTACGTTACTAAATACGACGCGTCTTAACTCGTGCGATAGAAAACGATACATATTTAAGACATAGAGTGACGTACATAAGATGTGTTCAGGTCGTACGTTACTGAATAAGTCGCACAGAGATGTTCGTTAATGAATAACAGACATTTAAAGCCTGAAGTGTTGTACATGAGGCGCGTTTACGTCGAAACGATACATATTTAAACTGAGACCAGTCTGTGTGGTGATGTACGTGAGACATGTTTAAGTCGGTGTACGTTACGGAATACGACGTGTTTAAGTCGTACCCTGACCCGTAACAGTGTTTTCGCTAGCTACTGTTTTAGCGCTAGCTCCGGTTTTGTTTTTGTCATTTCGCTC
>JAOVVB010000043.1:18272177-18282407 GCA_028570985.1 Heterobranchus longifilis
ACCCTGCCCAAGGAACAGAATCTGCAGCCGCTGTGTAAAAGGGCCAGACACGGAACCTTGGGGAGGGAGCCCTGGATCTCCAGAGTTTTGAGGGGGCGTTATGTCAGGGTTAACCCCAAAGCGCCCAAAGACTATTTTTGTGTTTTTGTTGTGGTTTCTTTAGAGTTCTGTAGAGTTTTCATTAAAAAAAAGAACATCTTACCTGTCATCTTTGCCTCTGCGTTTATGTCTTGCCAGCACAAACGAGCCCATCGTGACAAAATCGACCTTGAAAAAATCAATAGTTAATTCCAAAATTCAACAGATGGCATTGTACATTTTTAAAAACACGCTCGAGTGTGCAATTAAATTCCACACAAACAAAGTCACAGGCACATCTAGTGTATCAGTAAAAATTTGGTCCATGAAACAAGCAATATCTCAACTTAAGGTGATGTCAACACTACTACAGTACATACTATAATGGACTATACCTCTAGACATTGCATAAAGAATCCAATTAATTAGTGCTAGCTTTTTTGCAGGGTCTTTTACAGTCCACAAACATTTTTACATTAAATACTGTAGTTACATTAAGCTGTCAGACAGTCTTGCTAGCCTTCACACCGCTCTTTACTTGAAACAGTATTACGCAATGAAAATCAACTTCAGATCCGAACAGACTTACAAACAGAAGCTCATGGTGATACCTTGGTAGTTTTTCAACAAAACCCAAATACAGCTAGTTGAGAATGCACATTGAGGACAAACACCTTAGTCAGAGTAAATTCTTTTAATCTTAAACAGGCTATTCTTTCTCTATTGACTATGCAGTCATAAACAGAGCTACATTCAAAAGCCCTGTTGTATCTTGCCGAACTCCTGAAACAGTAAATCTGGTTTAATGACCTCATTTAGGCAGAGTCTCGCTTTGGATGCTTGAAGAGTAGCTTTATTAAATGCAAACTGAAAAAAAAACAATAATCTATTTCCAAATGGTACAGATTTGTTAATAGTGTTAAAACAATTTTCACTCAAAAAAAATAAATCATCATTACTCTGTATTAAGGCCTGCCATGAATTTTCATTCTGCTATAGTCACTTGTTGCGAGCAAATCAAGGTTAAATGCTACGATCAGAGGATTTAAAGATGGCAAAAATCTTAACTACTTGCTTTGTTGTTACATATTCTTACTAGTAAGTAATTTCCATTTAATCATAACACTCTGAGCCATAATTAAAAGTATATTGAGAAAGCCACAAATGAACACAAGAGATAAATGTGACAGTTAGCATGAGTACTACTACACACTCATGCAACACTTCAATAAGAGAACGGATTTCCCAGGAGTTTACAGACATACCAACGCGCATAAGCTGGAGCTTTTCACAAATCTGTTTGTGATGTATTTTTTCTTACACTCTGCTGGCAGCCATGAGAACTACATTAGCAATAAAAAACGCACACAATCAGAATACTATTTCTTTTGAGTCTTTTGAGTTGCCTTTTAGAGAAGCGTTGCAAGGATTACTCAAACTTAAACACAAAGCAGAAACAAAGAAACCAGCCAGACGCATTTGCATTCTCCTTAATCCACTCAGACGGTGTTATCTGTTACGAACAATCTGAATAAACAATATGGCAAAAAAAAATTCCACAATGCAAAACAAACATCATGTCAATTTCCACACAATATATTGGTCCTCTTTGTCCAGGTTGAAGGTACATATTTATTTTTGTACAATAGGGAGCAGAAAGAGTGTAAATCTCCAGTCTGAAATGTTCGACAGGTGTTTCTTCCAATACAGATGCAGAAATTGCGGATGTCCAAAGAGCATATTTTCAGTCACGTCAAGCGAAACAAAATTCACACAGTGCAGGTACATGCAGGTCCACCGTAGACATCATGGAAGCTCAGATCATTAGCATGACAGTAATAGCAGAGACAGATCAAAGGCTTTAAATAATCACAGGACTATTGTCCATTGTATGCTTGGTTTTTTTGTTTTTTTTTGTCACACAGTGATGATGCCGGACGAGCACAGTGATTTTAGTCTCTATAACAGTTAAGCAAGTGATTCTCATTTTAACTGTATTTACTTCCTGCCCCATCATCTTGATCATTTTCAATCAGGTTCTGATTTGTTGGACCTGAAGTACAAAACAAAATGACAGTTCTCGTTCATGAAATGTTTTCTGTTTTGTGATTTTTTTTGTGTGTTTGGTGAAATGTGATTGATTATGTTTGGTCAAATGTGACTATGTTTTGAGAAATGATTTTGTATTTTAACAATGAAATGTCGTTGTGTTTTTTTTACTTCAGGGCCATTATACTTTGATATTCATGAACAAATTGCAATTTATATGTCAAATAGACTAAAAATTGCCATGAAAATTTGTGTAACCTTAGAGATTCTCGTTTTTGCTAGTGTGCATAAAAATAAACGAATAGAACTGAGTTTTGAAAGTTTGTTTTTCATTCACTACTATAATTATAATAAGTCCGCTAGAGTACAGTACTATATAATAGTGCTCTCTCGTATTAGGGCAATTTTGTGATTTTTCCTAAGATTTAACCATTTTGGGAGGAATCCACAGTCAGACACTTTGCCACATCTGTGCTTTGTGCACAGTAAGATAGCCTTAAGCCTTATGTTTAATGTGGGATGTGAGTATTTTCAGTTGTTAAATAATGTGAAATTAACATGTCTAGTAACATTTACTGGGACTGCACCATTTGTATTTTCTATCATCAAAAAACAGTAGTGTCCCTCCAAGACACTTGAAAAAGTTCAGAAAGTTTATCTCTCAAGTATCCTTCTTAGTTACTCCTAATCCTAATCCATTTGTAATCAATTTAATCCATTCTCTCAAAACTCTCAACCATATAAAGCTCAATTGTAGCTCCATCTCTGCTTACAGAATTCAATCCTCAATTGCTCATTGGCCCCAGCTCTCCCTGTCATCACTCTCGTCTGTATTGGACTCGTATCCGGATGCGATACTCGATTCCCTGAATCCAGGGAGCTCCAAAGTGCAGAAGAAGCGAGCCTCGGTTGGAGAACTCTCACTTTGCTCATCGTCTGGACCCTGGCCTGAATCCCTGTCCTGCTCTGGCTTCTTCTCACCATCCGCCGGTCCTGGAAAGAAGCCGAACGGATCCAGACGCACCACGTTGGGCTTCTTCGAGGGTGAGAAACGAGGGACGTTGTCTCTCAGAGCGATCTCCAACAGGCTGTCCTGAGATCCCACTGCAAGCGGGAGAATGTTACATTTAATAAAGTTGCTTCAATCGATAAAAATACTAAGCATATTTCAGTAATCAAAAATAGAAATAAAGCTCACTGTTGGAGGAGGACGAGTGTGTGCGGAGTTCAAGCTCCTGGATGTGTTTGATTAGCATGGAGAGGTGCTGTAGGAGCTCGCCATTCTGCTGCAGGAGCTGCTGAGCTCGAACTTGAGCCTCTGTTCTTGCCCGTGCCTCCAAACACAGCTGCTGTTGAAGCAGGACAGCCTGAAAGTAGCAAACAACAAAGACACTATGATATAAAAAATTGTCCAAATATGGATGACACAGAAATGGTCAGAGGTGCAAAGTTTTACGTTTTACCACTAGACTTGCTCAAGTCAATATGCTGCTTGATATACTGTAGAATGTCCACAGTGCTGTGTGGTCACAATCCTTCCATGTACATTCAATATGCATGCTTGTGCACTGTCACTTACTGCTGGGAATGTCGACAGAGCAGACAGTGATACAGACAGGAAACTACTCATAGACCCTGTTGGTGTGGTTGTGCTAGGATTCAATGGCAACTAACATGGATTTTGTGAACAGGGGACAGGGAACAGTATTTCTCTAGGGACAATAGAGACGCTAGCCTCAAGGGAAGGATCTCAATGAAGGATGCCAATTGAAATGTGGAAATGTGGACATCCTATCCAATCCGAGGGCTTTCACGTTCAAATCTGTGTTACAATATGATTGGTATGCACAGCATTAACCAACGTCCTTGTCAACTGAAGTGAGATGGGTCAATCATGAACACCTGTGCGCTCAGATATGCAAAAGAGCTTTGATAGTGGAGTTATTTAAGCATGTTACTCTGCCCTGCTATACAAGGATACTAGCTGGCCCCATGTGCGTGGAAGGAAGCAAGGCATTACCTTTTACTCTTCCCAGTTTGATAGCTATTGTATGATTGATGTATGTTAGCTAGATAGTGGGTCAAAAGAGAACGAAACACAAAATTTGTGGAGTCCAAGAAGATGAAACTGTAAATGATGCCCCGTAGATGACCCCAATGTCAACTGTGTGATCATAGGCATGATACTGGGATCCGTTGGTAGCTTCATTAAATATAACCCCCCATCTGGGGATCGGACTTGATTGTCGGGTGCATCCCATGGGTTCTCAAATGGATTGGGATTTGCGGAAGCCAGGTTGGCGGCCTTGGGCATTTTCCCTGCTGGGCCCTGTGTGCAGCAGGCTGCGGTGCAATGGCTGTTCTGTTGCCTTTCTCTCGTGGCCAGCAGTGACTAGTTTGTCATTTGTAATGGATTGGCTTTTCTATGGGATCGGACCAGATGGGCTGACCTTTGGCCCCTGATGGCATAGATTAAGTTTGGGTACTCATGATCCTGTCACCAGTTTATTGGTGTATAATTAAATTTAAATAAAGCTATGGCTGATTGTTGGTGTATACTTTTTAAAACTTTTATTCATCAAAATCCAAATATTTTGTTGATGTTGCTGGGGATACATTTGGGATTAAAAGTTAGTGATGCCATAGCATTAATTGACTACAGAATGAATGATGTTTAATTGAATACTAATTGGTTTTGTGTGTGCTTGCCTGTGCTGATGCAGTCTGGCTCTTCTGTTCCTGCTGTTTGAGCTGTTTTTTCAGAAGCTGGACCCGGTGGTTCAGTGACAGGTGCTCTGGGACCGGAGACAACAGTCCTGACGGCTCAATTTCCACCACAGCATCTTCAGAGACCTGAGAAGACTTAATTCATAAAATTTAATCATTGATTTTAGCCTCAGGAAATCGACTGACTTGTTTCCAGTGGTTTGCCTTTTGAGTTTTAAGAAAACAATGAACTGTGTAGTTTCGAATGGCGCATTATTATATTTTTTCTCGTGGTATATTAGATATTACATAACGGAAAAGCTTCTTATTTATCAGATAAAATAAATAAATTAGATTGAAATAAATCTTTGGAAATTACCTTTGAGATTATACTGTGTCAGAAATAAGCAGTATTTTCTTACATATAAAAAGTCGGTCACGGAGTGTCTTTTAAACAGCCTGATAACGTAAAAGCTCAGATATATGAGAGCTCACGATACGCAGCCTGTATATATTTTATTCATTATAGGCTTGATAGAGATGCTAAAACAACATACAACATGTATGCTGTAGGCTACATAATTCATTACAGCACTCAAAAAAGCATCTAAATCCCACATATCTGGTATCCAAATTGATTTCTTTGAAACTGTTTTTTTTTTTTTTTTTTTACTTATAGCCAATCAGCAGTGCAATGCATAAAATCATGCAAATACTGTACGTTTCGATTGAATCACTCTTTACACCCTTGAGATGGATCAGCTTCGAGAGCAGAAGACAACAAAACACCTACGCTTTCTTGTACGCATGCTTATCAAAGTACATCAAGGCAATACCTTTACATCTGTCTTTTGCATCGTCTCCTCTTGAGTGGTATCAGGATCTCGAGTGTCCTCCTCCTCCTCCTCTCCCCTCTCCTCCTCGCACTTCACCAACCAATCTACCAACACAATTCAGCAAAACTCATTCAGTGCTGGACGAATAGGGTTAAAAGGATTTGATTCTCTTCCACCTCTCAACTGAATCAGGAGGACTTTCTATGTGGAAAGAATCGCCTTCCTGTTTTAACCTGACAGCTTTCATTACCAGTGGTATCCACCAGAGTGTCCTAAGGTTAACACCAGGTACTGACAGCCTTCTGGCCACAACTTCTTGCAGGTGTAGCTGATACCCCCTATCCACTCATCCAAATTTGCTACCGGATCCACACCGATGCAAATTTGTTGCGACTTTTGGAGAGCTCGGTAGAGGATGGTAACGACTCCTTACAGCCTATTTTGGGTTCAGTGTGAATTCTGTTGTGTTTGTTCATGTCGTTAGTGTCGGGAGAAATATTGGAGATGATAGAAAATTTCAGGTGGCGCCTCTCGACTGTTTTTTTTTTTTTATTAATGCCTTGGCAACCAACGCCTTGGTATCGATTCTTAATTGCCTTTATCGAGTCGTTATCGATTCTTAAGCATTGGTATCACCTCCTTACCTGTTCGGCAGCAAAAAACTCTAAAGCAAAAAATGTACAGTATATCGAAGTAATGACAAAATTAACAAAGTAATATTTCAAGCAAAAGTAAAGTAATATTTCAAAGTAATATTTTATTTTTATTTTTCCAAACCAATCATATCTCCCTCAAATCCAATATCGAACATCTTGTCGGTAGCACAGTGGAATCAGTAGGACAGGGCTGTCTGATCTTATCAACAATGACCTTGTGTCTGTACAGGTTTTCATTCCAATCAAGCACCCTGATTCCACCAGTTTAACCAGTTCAATAAACTGAAAGCTAAGGTCTAGTCTTTCTTAGGTGATAGGAATAAAAAACTGCACCCATACCAGCCCTTTCTGGATAAGAATGGACACCATGGTACGTACAGTACTCTCTTTGGCCCCTGTCTAACAAGAAGTCTGACTACCTCATACAGGCATTTCTCTAGTGCAGTTTGGTATCTTTGGTATCATGGGCCAATCTAAAGCTAATTATAATCTATATAGTCCATATATTTTCATGTTCCATCAGAATCAGAATTGTCTCTGCCACTGAGGTTACCAAAGTCTGTCCATAAACTCCATCTCCAAAACCAATTTGTTTTGACTGATCTGATGAATCAAAGGTACATTTGTTGTAGAGAACAAAATAATCTGTAATAGTAACATCCACTAGACACTAAACCTTATTTTTTTTGTGTGATTATCTATGCGACAAAAGATATTATTGTGACAATTGTTTTAGGGTATAGCCTTACCATCTACAGTGTCCAGGCTCTGTTTGTGACAAACCTCGAACGCCTGGCCGACTGTCTGCACAATTCTCATAGCCTGACTCTAACACAAGAGAAGGGAAAAGACAAGGAATTAACACAATGAAGTAGAATTGCATTCATTGTTGATAAATGGGACTAGACTCATATTTTTCCTAATTTACATTCTACATTTCTTTTTAAAAATTGCAGACTTCACAATTCTCCAACATTTCTACATGAAGCTTGAATAAAAAGGAAATTTGTCCACGTTCTGCCAAACTTCAGTATCCAACCTCGATTAAATGTTAACTTGTGATTAGCTGACTGACCTTTCTCTTGGATTTGAACACGTTGCAGCGGAATACGTTGCTCTTCTTATCTTTTGCAATGTAACTGAAGATTTTAAGGTCTTGGGAGTCATGGGAGACGTAGAATATTCTGAGAATGGGGAAAAAATACAGATAATACAGATAATACAATACAATTGGTACGTGTTACCCACGTACTTCGCCATTACATCAATTTTTGCAAGGTACTCAGTTACTTGCACAGGGCTGTAACGAACAAAACAATGTTGCAAAAACTATTTCAAATGGAAACAGTTCTCTTTTATATAAGAAAGCTAGACGACAACCTTATTCGCCATGTAGCCTGACCTTATTGGTCTGTTTAGTGTTCATTATTAAATTAAGATTTAAAGAGCCTCCTATAGATTATATGGACTTGTGGCAGATGGTGTAATAAAACCTGCTTACTGCCCCATATCCTTCTTAGAGTAGAGTACACTCATACAGTGTAAATTATGTAGGATTTGCAAAGTTCTTACTTTGTGTAATTTTAAGATTGAATGAACTTACAGTTATGCACTGATTAATGCTGAATAAGAGAAGAAATTGGCAGTTCAAGAACAGCTTCTGTTTTCACTATCTTGCATCTGGACTCTGGAAAGCCGTTCTTATCTCACAACACTACTTTCTTTTCCCTGGAGCGAGCTTGGTCACTTGAGTTTCCCTTCCAGGATTTAATAACAGTATTATCACTTATCAGAGCGATTTAAAATAAAACTCTAATCTTAGCGGGAAAACATTTTAAAGGCATTTTCACACTCAAGTCCAGACCAAGAACCTTTTTAAAGCTGGCAGGTTTGTGTTCACATAGAGGAATTCATTCTGCACCGTGCCTCGATTGCACATTCCCATATGTCGTTCAGATTGTCTATGCCTTTTTCAACATTAGAGCGGCAAAAAAGTGTAAAAGATGCATAGTGTATCATCATGCAGGAAGAAGTGGAACTAGAAACATGAAGTAACGGGAAAGAGGGAGCAATCATCATTACTGTCACATCCTGACCCTATAGAAACCTGGATTCTTATACTCATCAGGATCACAGATGATAATTAATTTGTTGATCAGAAAGGATTGAGCGCTATCAATACAATTCTTACCTGTATATTGGATCCTGTGCCAGTGTTACATGACTTTCATCCCAGCTGTATGCATTCTTCTAGGGGAAATATGTAGCATTACAGTAATAATAAAAATAAGAGTTACAAATATGGCATATAAAAAAATAGAATCAGAAAGTGCCTTTTAAGACCTTTTTTTTCTTATGCAACACCACTTTGACGCCATCCACCGCCACGACAAGGCTGACTTTCATCTTCTTGATGTTTTTCACTTTGAACTCATACTGAAGGAAAAATACCCAGAAAGAAACATGGCATATTATATAACCTGGTCAACAGTAGCTCAATGGTTAAGGCATTGGACTACAGGGCGGAAGGTCGCAGATTCAGACCCCACTATTGCCTAGTTGTCCCTGTTGGGCCCTTAAGCAAGGCCTTCAACTGCTCAGATATATAATAAGATGAAATGTAAGTCGCTCTGGATAAGAAGCCAACATGCCATGAATGTGTATACATACACATCAACAGCAGAAATCCCTTCTAACTTTATTTCTGTCTGATACAAAGCAGATTTTTCAGAGCCGAGTAATGAAAAACCCAAAGACTGGCGAAAAACAATTCCCCCCCCTCATCTTGTCAAGAAAATCAGCATGAGCTCCTTGATTAATGATTTTCAGCTCCCTGCATAGAGCGACATGCTTTTAACCAGATAAACCCAGGCTGTCTATTAGGGAAAAAAAAATAAAAAAATGGAAAGGTTTTTGTTGTCAGAGCAAACTGGTGCAATGCTGCTGCCATAAATCTATAAGCCGACGGCACTGGAGCAAGTCCAAAATAAAAATGTATGTCCTTGGCTAGAAGCGCGCGGAAAAAGAATAGGTTCTTATCTCACAGTCACTGTGATGGGCATGCTTTTCTTGCTTTTCCTTGGAGACTTAAAAACATTAATGAAAAAGAGAAATAGGGATAATATAATATCTTTCTTGTCATTCTTGTGACTGTCTGAGTGAGTGATGAGTAAAACAGGAAGCAGTGGATCATCTCTCTGCTCAGACTCAGCGAATAAAATGGGGAGAGTAGGGAAGTACCACTATCCGTACCTTTTAAAGTATTACAGGTTAATCATTTTTTTATGCATATTTAGACTGTAATTGTAGCAACACAGCACTATTTATCTTATTGTATAGGAAAAAATTGTTTAGTATATTAGAAGTGTTATACAGGATGAGTATACAGTATTAGATTCCTGCTGTAGTATTTAAAAACTAATTAATATCTAAATATAAAAAAAAAATCAGATTAAAAAAATGAAATAAATTGTTACAAGGGCAGTTAAAGATATTTGATATTTTTAAAACCAACTGATTATTTTGTTAAAAATGTATTTTATTTATTTGTATATTAATAAAATGTATAATGTTATAAACATTTCCTTATTTCGATTTTCTTAATCTCTTGGAAATTTCTAGATTGTCACGTATAATCCTTGTATATTCTATTCTTATTTAAATTTAGACAGCCATAAAAAAGAACTTTTTCGCACTCCTTACTGTTGATTGTTGCGTGTGATGAATTTTTTTTAAAGAGTTTGATTATATAAAATATTCTTTGTAATCGATGCCTTGTAAAATGTATTTAAAAAAAAATATAAATTCATAAAACTTCAGAATCTAGACTATGATATCTATCTATCTATCTATCTATCTATCTATCTATCTATCTATCTATCTATCTATCTATCTATCTATCTATC
>JAOVVB010000043.1:18285766-18297964 GCA_028570985.1 Heterobranchus longifilis
GGCCCTCCCGACTGATTGGCAGTAGAAGCTTAATGTGGGAGCCTCCAGTGAGGTGTGGAATTGGACACGACTAAATTAGGGGAGAAAATCGGAAAATTCGGATAAAAGGGGATAAATAAAAAAAAAAAGCAGAACACAAAATGCTGCACCTTGAGGGAGGTGGGCAGGCTACATGAGCAGAGGGTAGCATCAGGTTCCTTCAAGTGTAGTGGTACACATCAAATGTAATGTACCTGTAAATTGGCCAAAAGTCTATGGACACCTAATCATCTGAGTCACATTTGCTTACTGAATATTCCTTTCCAGATGTAGTCCTGTCCAGTTGCTGTTGTAATACGCTCCACGGTTATCTTCTAGGAGGGCTTTCCATCAGATGTTGAATCATGGTAGTGAGGATTTATGTTCATTCATCTACAAGAGCATTAGTCAACTTAGGCACTAATAGTGGGATGTTAAGAAGGCTCAAGTTCCAGTTCTCAAAGGTGTTCAGTGAGGTTGAGCCAACCTTTTAAACCATTGTCTTCCTGGAGCTACAGCATACAAAGACATTTCATACAGTTGTGTGCTTTAAACATGGTGGCAGCACATACTGTAGTTTGTAGTTTGAAGAAGAATCATGTATGGGTGTAATGACCTTTGGTCATATGAGTATCAGATAACCACTGTCGAAAATGTCTACCATGGTCATGGTCACGCTTGACAGGCTTTAAAAAGCTAGAGCTTTACATATACCCATGCCAAAGCATGTCATCAAAAAGCTAAATGAATATCTGGTGAGCTCATAGTGAGTCAGTCCTGTCACAACAAACTGACTTTTGTTACTTAAACGACCCTGATGTTGTGCAATTTATTACTTCAGTATAATCACTTTATCTAACAGCAGATCAACAGAGACTGAAGTGAAGATCAATAACTCAATACATTACTGTCACGGCTTAATAATGTGAATTGGTCACGTCAGATAACATTACAGCTCAATGATTAGTAACACTCAGGGTTAGGGGTAAGCTGAGTCGTGTGAAATGGTTACAAAGTAAGCAATCTAAAAAAAAAAAACTTAAACGCGCAGAGTGAAAATTATTATTATATAATTATTATAAAATGTTTTCTACATTAATTATACATATGCCTAAAAATGTATGATTTATATGCTGAATATTAATTTAGCTCTTTTTATTTATACACTACATAGTATATTATACAGCACTTTGTAATATTTAGAAAAGCTAGAGCAAAATATTATAAAATAAACAAATACAAAAAAAAAATGATTAAATAGCTAAGAGGCCAAGCCTGCCAACCCAGCCTCTGAATTCCCCAGATCTCAATGCGATCAAGCACACATGGAATATGTCAGACAAAACAAGTCTGATCCATGGAAGGCCCGAAGAAATACTGAATATATGAAATACTCAGACCAGCCCGTCTGGCACCAACAATTATGCCACATTCAAAGTCATTTAAATCAACTTTCTTCCTCATTCTAATCCTCAGTTTGAACTTTGAGCAGATAATTTTGACTACATGCATAAATGCATGAGTTGCTTCCAAGTGATTGGGTGATTAGATATTTGAATTAATGAGCCGCTAAAGAAGTGTACCTGATGAAGTGGCCGAAGAGTATATTCCTAAAAATTAACTACGATTAATATATAACTCTTTTAGAAATAAAATAAGTGAGTATGGTAAGTAAATGCACGTAAACAGAAAATCAGAAATTAGATTTTTTTTTTGCACAAATTAAGATAAAAACATTCAAATTTAAATAAAATGTGATTGAAAATTAAACCTGCTGAGAGTCTAAAAGAGCAATAAAAAGTACCATTTTTTAAAATTCTGATTCATTTTATATTGCTGTTGTTACAATCAGTGTTTAATTGCAACAAGAAATTTTTCATTAACTTTTGAATAATTTGTAAGAACACTGTTTTGTAACAGGAATTCTTCTATCAATCATTCAGTTATAACTTTAGCAGGATGTAACTAATTCCCCCATGAACATGGTGTCATCTTTATGTCCCGCTGGTTTGGGTGAATCCACCATGACCGCTCTCATGCCTCGTGACACACTGTGGTCCAAATCTGCGTCATCCGACCAGACTGGGATATAAATACACACACAGTCAAAAGCAGGACTGCAGACATTGCTCCATGAGGAAAATGTTTCACAAGAGGGGACAGGAAAGGCCTCTTGAGAACACACTGCGCCCTCTTCTTGGGCTTTTATTATGGTGTTATTTAATGGAGGAGGTGCTTCACAGTGGATTTTTTCTTCAGTCAAGGGGGTTTCAAGTAATTTTGGAGAAAGAGAGACAGTGAGAGAGAGAGATGAATATAAATGAAATATAGAACAAGCTAATCATATCCTAATACAGTAGTTATATAAAAGGGGTGTTTGATTCAAACCAGGACTTTGATTGTGCAGAATAACAGAACACATTTCTGAGAGTAAAAACTCCCTTTATTTCCCTATATAATCCTATGCTACACTAATAAACTACCCAGCGTTTCACCAGTACTTAAATATCCTCTACCAGGTAGAAAGTTTTTTTTTTATTCCACCAGAGCTTCATATCTGAAACGCTGGACTCCCAGGAACTCCTTTAATGGTCCAAACATGTGGAAATGGCTTGGAGTGAGTTCGGGACTGTACGGGGATGCAGCCAGCTGAGTTCCTGTAATGTGCTAGTGGAGTTGGTGAATGATTGTTAGTACAGTTCCCACAGACAGATGGGTTGCTTCCATAAGTTAGTCTTAATTCAGGACAGAAATTTTATCACGAGTCCCGGTTTAACCTGTGTCAAATGCACTTCATATAAATTAATGAAATATTACATATTACATTCATAAGGCGGCACGGTGGTGTAGTGGTTAGCACTGTTGCCTTGCACCTCCAGGGTCCGGGTTCGATTTCCGGCCAGGCTCGATAAAGCGGTGTAGAAGATGAGTGAGTGATATTACATTCAATTCAATTAATGTCTATTCAAGTTCAGTGTAACTTATTTAGTATTTTTTTCTTATCTATCTATCTATCTATCTATCTATCTATCTATCTATCTATCTCATATACTTTTGGCCAGGAGTATATTCAAAGAGTGAAAAGACTACAGATACAAGAAAAGGTACAGAAAGAGAGACATAATAAGCAGAGACATGAATAGAAAATGGGCTGGGTGCAAAGGAGAGAATAATGATGTGAAAGAACATTGAGAGGTAGTTATGAAGGGACAGAAAGTGAGCAATTACAAGAGAGGTAGACGGAGGATAAATATACACGTGCAAGAAAAGAGAAAAAGAAAACTGAAAGTTTGTGACAGAAAATTACTGATAAAGAACATTTTGTGCAAAGATGGAGAGATTGTGAAAGAGATGGATAACAGAAGGGGCATTGTTCATCTGTTTTTTATTATTATTATTATTATTCTCAGTTTTCAATATTTCGGTCTTTCCTGGTTCTCAGTTTTTCTCTGTCCGTTCCCATTTGCCATCTAGTCTGAACTTCATGCTGTGTTCATCATCTGCTGTGTGAGGTGACTACTGTCTTTTCACACAATAAAGTTAGGACTGTGTCTAATGTGTGTCGGTACATGGATAATCCACTGGACAGCTGTGTGGAAATGGAGGATGATTGCTCCTGGTCCTACCTCAGTAAAACCTTTCCAAATGCTTGAGTAAGCAACAAATGGGATCATAACTAAGCATCAGATGGGCTTTTTTCCCTTTCGCCTTCACAAAAGCTATATGGCCTGGCAAATTTTAAAAAGCGTGTTTTGTTCATTTACTAATATTTAACCAAGTTAGCTTGTTTGCTTCTGTGCTAGGTCCAGGCTGAACTACTGTTCATGATTAAGGTAAACTGTCTAAGGAGGAAGTCTAATTTAATTGTTCAAGGCTGTGGGTTACTGGGTCACTGATTGGAAGGTTGGGGGTTTAAGCCTTAGCACCACCAACTTGCCACTGTTGCGCCCTTGAGTAAGGTCCTTAACCCTATCTGCTCCAGGGGCGCTGTGTCCTGGCTGATCATGCACTCTGACCACGGCTTCCTAACTAGGATATGCGAAAAAATAATTTCATTGTGTTCTAAAGTGCTGTACATCTGACAAGTATTTGAATAATTATTACTTGTTAATGTACAGGACATTACTGCATCAGTGGCATGGAGGTGATTAGCCTGTAGTACCGATGACATGTTATTGAAGACCAGGTTGCTTTGATAGCAGCCTCCAAATCATCTGTATTGTTGACAATACCTAATGAATTACTATGCGATACAGGTCAGGTGAGCTGGTTGACCAATAAAGCACAGTGATATCATGGTTAACAAACCAGTTTTGGCACTGTGGGCAGGAAATCTTACTAAGGTTTGTAAGCAGCAGCAAGTCCTCTAAAATCTCCTAGTAGACGGCCACGTTGGCTTTGGACTGCCAGCAGATGACATGGCACCCCAAATCATCACAGACTGTGAAAACTTAACACTGTACACTCTGTGATTTCCCCCAAATATGAAAAATTGACTTTCATCTGAAAAGAGGACTTTAATTTTTTTTCTCTTTGGCCCAGGTAAGACGCCTCTGCTGTTGTCTTAGGGTTAGGAGTGACTGGGTGAAAGTCCATTTCCTGAAGAAATGGACTTTCTGTGCGTGGGGAATACACTTTATTGTGACTTTTGTAAATTGGCTTTGCTTGACAATTGTCTTTACCTACCAGTCTTTCCCTTTCAGTCAACTTTTCATGAATATGCATCAACACAGCACCTTCTGTGACGTTCCTTCTGGACAACTGTCAAGTCAGCAGTCTTTATAGATTGTATACATGGTGACCACTTGTATTAATAATTTAGGAATCATAATCTTTCTCAAACTTGAAATTAAATATTTAAATATTTTGAAATTGTATATTTTCAGATTAAGATTTTCATGAGCTGTAAGCTGTGAGCATTAAAATAAAACAAACAAGGCTTAAAATATTTCACTTTAGTGTAATAAATCTAGAATATATGCGATTTTGACTTCCTTAATTAAATGAAAAAAAAAAACTTTTTCGTCATATTCTAATTTACGAATGTTTCTCAGCGCCAGCATGATGTCAATCTGTCCTCATAGAAGACCTCTAATTGTGCATTTGAGGCACACTGCGTTACAGCCCAGAGTGGCACAGAACACCAAAATCTGGACATTTTGTCTCATCCACCTAACACCACAGGAAGCGTAAAGCACCAAAAAGCCAGAGACATAATTGGGAGTCCTCATGCCAGTTCAAACCAAGAGGACATGAGTCTCAAAATCACTTGATCCCTGTGACAGCCTAATCATTTACTGTGGGTGCAAAACCTTTTTCTAACAACAGGACTAGAGACAAAATAGGAACAGGTAAAAATCTGCTCACCAGTCCGTACTATGAGGTGATTCTGACTGACTTTTTTCTCATAAACTATAGATTTGTCAATTCATTAGTAAAACATAGCTAACACTTACAGTAATTCACTAATAACACAAAGCTAGCATGTAAACTAATCGACTAGTAAAACAAAGCTAGCACATAACGTAATTTACTAGTATCACAAAAACTAATTCATTAGTAACACAAAGCTAGCGTTTAAACTAATTTACACAAGATTAAAATGTAAGTTAAATCACTAGTAATGCAAAGCTACTGTAGCACATAAACTAATTGATGCATAACATAAAGCTAGCTTATAAACTAATTCATGAGCCACACAAAGCTAATTTACTAGTATCACAAGGCTAGCATGTAAGCTAATTCACTAGTGATGCAAAATTAGCACAAAAGTAATTTACTAGTATCACAAGGCTAGCACATGGTCTAACTCACTACTAACACAAAACTAAATTTGTGGTAAATTTATAATTTAAATAATGTATGTAAATAGTTATGTACTGTATATGTAGCTAATATACAGTAGCTAGCTTTAGTATAATAAATTCAGCTTGTTTGCTCAGCCATTTGGTGAAGTAGAATCACACAGGAACTTCCTACAACCAGCTAACTTATAAAATTAGCATGGCTACGATAGAAAGAAATGTTACAATTTTAAGTTTAGGGTGGAAGTTAGCATTTGTTGTTGAGAATTCAGCAAATTTGCTCAACAGATTTAAACCAAGCAGTTTGTGTTTGTGTGTGTGTGTGTGTGTGTGTGAGAGAGAGAGAGAGAGAGAGAGAGAGAAAACAGTGTTAATCACTGAGCTAAATAACAAGTACTTGTGCTACTGTAGCTGGTTATACTGCAGACTGGCTAGGCATTTTTTTTCAAAATTCAGTTCAATCTATTTCCTCAAAAAAATAAATGAATAAAATACTGGTATAAATTAGATAATTTATTCTCTTTGATAAAAATTCCGACCCACTCCCAATCACGTTTTATTTTGGTCGGTTGTGCAGGTATATGATAATATTACAATGAGATTTTCTGAGGAACTGTAATGTTGGCTGTGTGCCAGAAGAAAAAAAAACAAGACAGAAGAAAGCTAAGACAGCTAGCTAGATGTAAATAAAGGTGCATTTGATGTAGATGCTAGCTTTGTGCAGGGATGTTTTTTTTTTTTTTTTTAGCTGTAAGTGGTAGAAGGTCCCTGAGCCACCAGGGGGCAGTATACGAGTCCAGGATCTGTCAAGGTCTATCAGGGGTTGTGACCATTGGTCGAATCGTAAAAAAAAATTCAAGAGGGATGGTGTGGTCAAGGTTTTTTTTTTTCCTGGGGCGACGATGACGACCTACAACTAATCATGTAAAATAAATGCGAAATATATAACATTTTAAGAACAGTTTTATTAACAAAATGTAAGTTTAATTAAATTGACTTGAAGCCATAAAAAAACACATGCACTTAAACATGCAATTGTCAAAACTATCATTTGATCCTCTCCATGACTTTCATCTGGGGAGGATTATAGGAGTAGAATAAAAATTTTCATGACAAATTTTAGATAATACACTGCGTTATCAATCTAAAGGGGATGGTAAGGTGGATGGTGGTTTTTACAGAGGGGATGGTTTTTGTCAT
Source organism: Heterobranchus longifilis (assembly GCA_028570985.1). Taxonomy (NCBI): domain Eukaryota; kingdom Metazoa; phylum Chordata; class Actinopteri; order Siluriformes; family Clariidae; genus Heterobranchus; species Heterobranchus longifilis. The sequence continues at coordinate 18,292,789 of JAOVVB010000043.1, forward strand.
TTTTTGCACATCCCCCCTCAAATCGAGTCCTGGTTATGACCAGATTTCAGATTTGGTAATTCAAACACCAAATATGCATCATGTTTTGCACAGAACTGAAAGCAAGTACGTTTTTCGAAGCTTCTGTTCATCCCAACGTCTTTATAGACACTCCACAAGTGTGGACCTGCAACCCCTGAAACTGACCCCGGATCAGAGTGCATAGATGATGGAGGATTGTGTGACTCACTATAGATCCGAGGCCCTGTCTGAGCTGAGCGTTTAGAAGAACAAAAGCTCTGTGCAGAGCGTGGTTGGCCGTCGTCATGGAGATCTAGCTTCCGGCTCGATGATGCCAGAGAAATAAAAAAACACGCACAGGAGGGGGTTTACAAATGACTCTTTATCTCACAGGTGGTTGCAGTTTACTCGTTTGCGCCAGTGGTTTCAGAACTGTATTCCTAATGACGCACATGACAAGGTTTAACGATGTGAGAGTGGGAAGACAGAATGTATAGATATATGGGTGAGACAAAGAAATGGCCTTCAGGCAAACGTTAGAAGTGAGTCAGCCGGTAAACAAGTAGTGAAGGCAAACACACTAATCTAATAAGGAAACACTCATTAGATTGCAGCTGATCAGGCTAGTTTTGAGTCCTTTTTGTAGGACAGGAGTTATATATACAGTATATATGTAGAGTATGTACAGTATATATGAAATAAATAAATATATATATATGTTTCCTATTTACAAGCTATGATTATATCTATATAATAACTATATGAATTATGCTAATAAAAGCTACAGTATTCTATACATTTAAAAGAGTTTTTATATCATTGTGTATATTGAAGAAGGCTTATTTTTGTATTAGTGCTCAAAACACGTTGTTGATTCGATACACTCAAGGCACAGGATGTTAGATTTCATAATTTATTCCAACAAAATTCCACACATACATCATCATACAGTTTAATAAATAAAATAAACATATTACATTTACTGTATATAAATTTTTTGTTCAATAAATATTAGTTCTTCAGATGACAAAACTATACAACATTAAAAATTAAAAACGTTGTAGGATTTGTCAGTTTCCTTGTGCAAAAGTGTGCTCACAGTTTAATTCCAGTGTTTTTAAAAAAAATCTTTTTCTTCATCTCCAAGTTCAGCATTATGATTGATGACCTCCTACTGTTGGTTCTCTCCTGATATCCTTCAACAATTCGTTTCTCATTAGTTCCTGGCACTTTTCAGACTGTTATGTGGCAGTTCCTCACTGATATCCTCGAGTCCACCTCGGCCATTGAGACGGCGTTCGTACGTTTGAAGATCTCCTTCAAATGCGTCCAGTGGTTAGAGACAAGTTCAAAGCTTTGCTTGTCTGCTGAGCTCCATGTAGAGTGGAGATTTTAGAAACCGGGGGTAGCAATCCTTCTCCATGAGAGTGTAGATCTTGCTCTGGGCCAGATCGAAGCATGAGATGGTCGGCTGCTCCATGTTGCTCTTTGTGGCGTTTTTTGTCTCGTGATCGAGATTCACCTGAGGAACAAGAGATGGAGGTAATGTTAGTGAAAAATGGCAAGAGAGATTTGGAAGGAAATAATAGTAGTTGTTCCTACTTGTTATGCCCCGAGAATATCTTGCTTGTTAGATAGTTACCTCTCTTGGTGCGTCACTATCAATGAACTCCTTGTAGATTTTCTTGGCTTTGGAAGACAGTTTGGAGGACGTCTTAGTGTTCTTGTAGTCCTCACAGGCGAGGTAGAAAGCGATGTTTTCCTCGCTGTGCTCGGACAGCAGGAACGCTCGGAAGGCGCACAACCCATCTGCATGCAACACATAAACATTTCATTTAGATAAGAACCAAGGAACGGTATGAAGCACTGCAGTCGCTCACGGTGATCTCTACATCTTTGGTTTCGATTTATAACTGACCTTTGTGAGCCAGCAGATTCTGTAAGGAAGCTCTCCATGTGAGCGTGTCGTCCGTCCTCAGCTTGTCAGTTTTGTTGAGCTCCTGCTTCTGGAGGAAACTTCCCAAGCGTGCCTTCAGCTCTTTAACTCTGTGAAAGATGAGAAAAGATGATTTTAACTTAAAAACCTGAAGTTAAAACAGTATATAATGTCACTGCTTATATTTACACCTGTACATGCGACTATTTTCTATAGCAATGCTAGCAATGATCTTTTAAATATCTGTTCAGTGAAAACATTAAATAATGACAATAGAGGTAATAAAAATAATAATACAAAGAGCATAGATAAATGCACCGTACCTCTCCAGGCAGGTTACTGGCAGTGATTCCAATCCTTGGCACATTTTGCTCTGATTGTCTGAGTCCCAGCTGTGTGCTGTACACTTGAGTGTGTTATTGTGAGAGTTCAGATTCTGACCGAAAGCCAGCAGCACGCTGCTATTTATACCGCAGAGCATCCTTGTCCTCAGCCAGTCAGGATGAAGTGGGAGGCGTTTCATTCTCCAGAGCTCAGCTGTGAATCATTTCCAGTAGACGCCATTGACTCTGAGGTTCAAGGTAAAAAAAGAAAAGTGGAAAAAAAATAATCTATGCGTCTAGAGTAACTGGGCACAGGAAATGTAGCAATGTAAGACAATTAGCTGAAAGCAAATGCAGAAGGGAAAGACTGAAAACAAAGACTTCAAAGGAACACTGATGTGGGAGTCATTGCGAAATTCAATCGCAGACAGGAATTCAGCAGAAATAAAAAAACAGATAAATATTATCGCAACCTCTGTTAATTGAATTAACTGTAAAATCTAATTCGTTTCTTATACCACAGAAGTTTTGAATAATCATTAGGAGTTTTATTGCGTTTTCTATAACACAATTAACCCACTACACAGTTAAACTATTGCATTAAACAAGAAAAATGTTGCGCTACATGAACCGACAAAGGAGGACATAAATTATAGAGGATTTACATTTAAACAAATAACTCAAAAGACATGCCGTTAAATATGTTGGCTGGTTCATTCTAGTAGCATTTCTTACCCCATTCAGGATTGTCCTGTTATAAAAGACTATAAGACTAAAAATGTCCCTGCTAATTAAAAAGGCTAAATTAGCTCATGTTATTTAGTATATACAATTATAGCTCACTAGCTATAAGTAGTCCAGGCTTGCTTTTTACTCTTTAGCTGAAAAGACAATAGTTAACTGTCTGATCTAATTACTGACCAAAATAAAATCCTACCTATGGATTAAAAAAAAATTCTAGCATTCACGTATGAGAAAGGTCTAAGTGTTGTCTTTGAATTTATTATTTTTTTTAAAAGTTTGTTCCTGTTTGGTGAATGCGCTTAGCCATCAACCTAGCTTGCTAGCTGGGTCCCAATCGTTGGCATTACAAACGTATATTTGAACTGTTTTAAATTCATACATGTTTATTTCTTTAGGAATGAATAATAAAGTTAATTTAGAAGATTAACGATTTTGACAATCCTGGTAGATTCTGTACACTACCGATTTGTCTGCTTTCATGTGTCTGCTACCATCTGAGCGATGTCTGTCTGGAGTTTAAAAAAATATATTGAAGTCTATACAAACAAAATGGTTCTTGGGACAAATTGAGCCAAAACTGAACTTCTCAGCCATGAGATTTATTTCAATTTTATGGCACAAACCCAACACTGATGAACACTCTGAGACTCTGAGAAGCATGGTGCTGGTAGCATCATGTTATGGGGTGCTTTTTACTCAGCAGTAAGATGTCTGAAACTAGCCAGGAATGAAAGCTGAATAGAAGAGCCAGACTTTCTTGCATTTTTACTGTAGTCTTGTGGAATATTCCTCCAGGCTTCCTGAGGGACTTTTTTGACTCTTTTTTTTTTTATTTTTTTTTTTACCAGATCTTGTCTCTCATTTTTAGTTCAGTCCCTAAAGAGTTTTTAAGTTGTTAAGCCACACTGATCTATGAATCATTATAACATGAAAAAATCCATCTAACATAAGGCATGATCCAGTGAGAAACAGGTGCAGATGATGACAGATGATCAGGTCGGTGATTAGTATACTAGTGATGCTGACGAGAGGGACAGACGAGAGGGGAAATTAGGTTGTTGCTGAGGCTGTTAAATAAACAAACAGATTTTTTTATTGTATATTTAGACACTTTGCAGCCTGTTGCAGTAAAACATTTTTTTCTCATTTCTTTTATTTTATCTACATAATTTGGTTCAATTTCATATTCATAAATGGGCGCTCAAGACAATCAAACAGTGCTGAATTTAACTCGGAAAGTTTTTTCTTAGAAGCAAGGCCAGTAATATTATAAGGCAGCTACATGGTACATTACCAATCTGATAGAGACCTACAGTTTCATGCTACTTTTAAATTTTATTGTTCTTTCACATTTCTTATTTTAATTGAAAGTAATGTGTTCCTTTAAAACTAAAAGGTTGCTTTCTTAAATTCAGCAAGAACACCACAAACTCATCAATAATGACCTCCATGCAAACACTAATTTATAGTATTTATTGCACTTTTCCACTTTTTTTCTGCTTATACATTTAGAGTTATAATTATAACAGTATTCTGTACACTGGATGATTTTGATGTTATTATGTTTGGATTTATGGAGGCTAGTTAGTGCATTAGTACTGAAAAACTGAATCTTGTTTTGTGGACTCTATACACTTGACACAAGGCGTTTGATTTTTTATAATTATTATAGAGATATATAATTTATTCCAACAAAATTCCACACATTCATTCACATACATCATACAGTTTAATAAATAAAATTACCAATATATTACATTTATATAAAACTTTTTTCAATAAATATCGGTTCTCCAGGTGAGAAAACTAAAAAAAAACATAAAAAATTAAGGACATCATAGGATTTGTCACTGTTTCCTTGTGCAAAAGTGTGCTCACAGTTTAATTCCAGTGTTTCTTCTTTATCTTCTTCTTCTTCATCTCCAAGTTCAGCATGGTGATTGTTGACCTCCTATTGTTAGTTTTTTTTCCTGATATCCTTTAACACTTTGTTTCTCACCAGTTCCTGACAGCTTTCAGACTGGTATCTGGCAGTTCCACACTGAGACGGTGTTCAGATTAAGCTTGTATGTTTGAAGATCTGCTTCAAGTGGTTGGAGACAAGTTCAAAGCTTTGCTTGTCTGCTGAGCTCCATGTAGAGTGGAGATTTTAGAAACCGGGGGTAGCAATCCT
>JAOVVB010000043.1:18298064-18308742 GCA_028570985.1 Heterobranchus longifilis
AACCGGGGGTAGCAATCCTTCTCCATGAGAGCGTAGATCTTGCTCTGGGCCAGATCGAAGCATGAGATGGTCGGCTGCTCCATGTTGGTCTTTGTGGCGGTTTTCGTCTCGTGATCGAGATTCACCTGAGGAACAAGAGATGGAGGTAATGTTAGTGAAATAAATAATAGTAGTTGCTTTTGTATGTTATATACATTAAACAGAGATTGTGCCTTGCTTATTGAATAGTTACCTCTCTTGGTGCGTCGCTGTCAATGAACTCCTTGTAGATTTTCTTGGCTTTGGAGGACAGTTTGGAGGACGTCTTTGTGTTCTTGTAGTCCTCACAGGCGAGGTAGAAGGCGATGTTTTCCTCACTGTGCTCGGACAGCAGGAACACTCGGAAGGCGCACAACCCATCTGCATGCAACATAGAACCATAACATTTCATTTAGAGAAGAACCAAGGAATTACACAGAGCACTGCGTTCACACGGTAATATCTGCCTCTTTGCCTTCAGGTTTGTAACTGACCTTTGTGAGCCAAGAGATTCTGAAAGGATTTGAGCGTATCGTCCGTCCTCAGCTTGTCAGTTTTGTTGGACAGACCCATGAGATTGAGCTCCTGCTTCTGGAGGAAACTTCCCAAGCGTGCCTTCATCTCTTTGACTCTGTGAAAGATGAGGAAAGATATTTTAGTTGATTTTAACTTAAAAACCTGCATTTTAAACAATACTGTATATGATTGTCACTGCTTATATTTATACCTGCACATGCAACTATTTCCCATAGCAATGCTGGCAATGGCCTTTTGAATATCTCCTCAATGAGGACATTCAACAACAATAATAAAAATTATAATACAAAGAGCATAAAAAAATAAATGCACCATACCTCTCCAGGCAGGTTACTGGCAGTGATTCCAATCCTTGGCACATTTTGCTCTGGTTGTTTGAGTCCCAGCTGTGTGCTGTACACTTGTATGTGTTGTTGTGAGAGTTCAGATTCTGACTGAAACCCAGCGGCACGCCGCTATTTATACCATAGAGCATCCTTGTCCTCAGCCAGTCAGGATGAAGTGGGAGGCGTTTCATTCTCCAGAGCTCAGCAGTGTTTCATTTCCAGTAGACGCCACTGATGGTGGTTCAAGGTAAAAAAAAAAATGAATTAATTAAAAAATGGAAAAAATAATAATGAGGGATTTTGATTAGGAAATGTACAGACACAAGATTGATGGCTGAAAGCAGATGGAAAACATCGTTAGAAAGAGAATTCAAAGGAAAATTGATGTCCTGAATGCAATTATATGTCAAATCAAATCTGTACATGCAATTCCCGAAAGCACTAAGAGATCCATTTTGAATAGATTTGTGGATGCTTTTTTTTGTACATATATTTATGTAAGATGCATTAAAAAGGAAAATCTCAAGATGAGATGAGATGAGATGGGATAAGAGATTTGCTTTCTTTCTATTAATAATACTTTGGAGAAGACGATGATGATGTAAGCAGGATGTTGTGAGTTCAAGTCCCAGAGGTTGGGCTTTTGAGGCGCTCCACTGCTCAGTAAATACAGTATATTAGATGTATGTTGTTGGATGTTTAGTTTAGTTAAGTGTCGCACTCCCATGATTCCACAGGAATCGAGCATGTTAAACGTGTACAGTAAAACTAATAATAATACTAATGATGTAATCACGTTCATGATGTAATCATGCGATTCTACTTTTGACAAGCAGTTTAAGCTCTGCACAGCTGGATCTTTATTATTCGTTTGATATACTGTAATTGAATCCTAAAAGCTGCAGTAATAATAAGTATATTTTAGTACACATAGTTTTTCTTTTTCTTACCACAGGTGTTGATTACAAATTATTTTAGGTGATACTTGACTAAATTTCTGTTATGAAATATTCAGCATTTTGTATTTGCCACAATATCATTTGGTAAACTGTGCCATTTGGCACACCTTACATGTATATTATTTTTACTTTCTTTTTTTTAATACAACTGAGCAGATTAAGGTTAAGGGCTTTTCCCAGGGGTAAACCAATGGCAGCTTGGAAATTAATGGAAATAGTCCAGTGTTTTACCAATGAGCAACCAATGCCCTATAACTACAAATGGATGTTTGAGGGCATAATATGTGTATATATCCACTATAAGAATAAAAGTATTTGGCCGAACCTGTTAATTAATGAATCCAGGTGTTTCAACCAGGCTCCTTATCTCCAGTGAAGGACAATCTTAATGCTTCAGCAATCCAAGACATCTTGGACAATGCTACAGTATGCAGCGACAGTTTGGTGAAGACCTTTTTTTTATTCCAACATGACTGTGTCCCAGTGCACAAAGTAGCAAGGACTATAAAGACATGGATTGATGAGTTCGGTGTGGAAGAACATGACTGGCCAGCACAGAGCCCTGACCTCAATTCCATCTGGCACATTGGGGATGAACTGGAACAGAGATTTTTAGCCAGGCCTTCTCGTCCAACATCAGTGTCTGACCTTATAAATAATCAACGGCGTGAATGGCCATGAATTTCCACAGAAACACTCCAAAATCTTGCGGACAACCTTCCAAGAAGAGCGGAAGCTGTTATAGCTGCAAAAGGGAAATCAACTCCATGTTGACTTAAATGTGTTTGGCAGGTTTGGCCAAATACTTTTTTTCATATACTCTGTGTGTATACAGTATATGTATATATATCCATCCATCCCAGAACCTCTGTAGTCCAACCAGGGACCGTGGAGGCCTATGGGGACCATTGTGTTCATTCCCATTTTGTACGACTGTGGTAGGACCTGTGGTCAACATCCACACACACATTTACACACTACGGGCAATTTGGAAACGCCAATAAGCCTAATCTGCATGCCTTTGAACTGTGGGAGGAAAGCCAAGAACATGGAGGATCAAGGACAGGGAGAACATGCAAACTCCATGCACACACACACACACACACACAAACTCCGGAATCGAACCCAGGACCTGGAGGTGCAAGGAGACAATGCTAACCACTAAGCCACTATGCCAAAAGTATTATGTATACACTATGTTATATAATCAACTCTGGGGTAGTAACAATTAACAGTAGCTACTCATGGAGTGCACACACACACAAACTAAACTAAAATCGAACTTTCTGCAAATATTCAACATCTGCATATAGTTCATCACTAAATTCTCTTTAATCCGTGCCTTCGAATGCTCACCTACCTCTAAAAAATAAAAGCTTCTAATATTACATATTGACTCATGCAAAGGTTCTGAATGAATAATGTTTTTTAAAGGCTGCCATCGACCCTGAAATAACTGCAGACGTATTTCTCGTATGCTGCATTAAGCTCCTCTAATTATGGACTCATGCTTCCTGTCTGTAAAGTGCTACCTATGGCATGGCAGCAGGAAGGCGCTGTCTCAAGTGCCATTCGTATTAGCTAAGGAAAAGGAAGGCGATGGAAGGCTCCGGAAGCGGCGGGGGTCGTAGACTCGGCTGTCTTAGGGTTCCTTGAAACAGTCAGGAGGAAATCCTCCCACGCTGCTGTTGGCTGTGAGTCGCTGCTTGCAGTGTCTGAATGCAGAAAACAAGGTTCTGTAGAAAAGGCGTTTTAAATGCATCCACAGTTTCCTGAGGGCAATTGCACACACTTTAATCCCTGACTCATTCTCCATGGATTCAGACGCCAGGATATAGGTGCAGAATACACATAATGTACAAAACATGTGATGGAGAAATCTCGTTTGCTTGCTTGTATTCATATTATTTTTGATTAGGTTTGAAGGTAGTAATGTTAATATTAAGCTCATTTTGTTTAGTTTAGCTATTTTAATAACCCGAAACAAACCAAATTTAAAGAAAAACATATTTATGTTGCTGATTTAACGTTTATGGAAAGCGTCTCCAGTGTGAGAGCAAAGTGAACAAATGAACAAATAAAAAAGTATGGCACGTCATTATGTAATAAACTTGGGTAAAAGGGTACAATTTACAAGTTGCAATGGTATAAGTGGAATATAAAACTTTGAGACGTGCTGTTATGGGAAATAATCAACTGTGCTTTGCATCAGGCACATTAAACCAACTCTGCATTGATTATTTTTATTGCTTATTCCCACTTGCGCAAAAGAATAAAAGTACGAAGGTGTTCAAGTCAAACCAGGACTTGTGATGAAATTTCTGAAGACGTGGTAATTGATTGACATTTACAGAAAACTTCAAGCATAGTACGGTAATGAGACTCTTAGTTGCAAATAAAACATTTGAATGGTGCAAATGTTTTAAAGAAGGCCGTACATCCGTGAGTGAAGTCGTTTCCGTAAACATTCAGCAAGTGGAATGCCTGATCCTTGAAAATCGACTGATAATTTGTTGCCAACTGTACATACAATCATTCACCAACACCACTTTACAGGAACTCAGTAATTGCCATGGAACATACAGTCTTGACCTCAGCCCAAGCCATTTCTATATTTCTATGTTTTGGTCATTAAAGAAGATTCTGGGAGACCAGAATTTCTCTGATGGGAATCATGGCTTGTTGTACTCAGAAAAGTTCCTCCTTCCTTACTATCCTAGCACTAGTAAAACGCTGGGATAAGTCCATTAGTGTAGCAGTGGATATCTGTATGTATATAGAGAAATAAAATACATTCTTCCAGGCAGCCATTCATTAAATTTAGTGGTGGTTCACTCCATATTATCGCCACTTTTTTCTCAAAGCATGAATCCATATGTGGTGTGTTGGCCAAATGGTTGTTAAACAATTTTGCATTTATATGATGTGTCTTCTGTAAAAGTCCAAGCTATAATTATTTACAATGAATCAACACCTTCTGACCAATCAGAATCCAAATTTTAACAACGCCTTGGTACACAATAATGTACAAGGTAGCTAGATTTTTTTCGGTGTAACAGGACAGCAAAAAGAAATGAGAAAGCAAAATTACTGGACTTTGAACTCTTCACCCACTCAAATCTCATGTAACTATTACAACTAGACTAGTATCCTTTTCCCTTGACATTTTTTTATTCTCTTGTTTTTCAAAGGAATATCATTCAGTTTTATTGCATATTTTATATTGCTTTGGTAACTTGCAAGTTTGACTTCAATTTTTGCTGCAAAAACTGAAATTTCAATTTCCAGGTTTCCATTCCTGAATTGTCTTTGGATGCTCTATTGGGTGAGTGCAGATTTTGAGCTTAAAAGGTGATGGTGAAAGAGGGGTGGTGTTGGCAACCTTGATCAAAAATATCAAAAACAGTTATCCAAGCAGCACAAATATAGTACGTGCCAGCAACTCAGCATGATTCAATGATGAATAAAATATATACATATGTGATTATATAGAAGCCTTTTTGGTGAGTGTTTAACGGAGACGCTTCAGACTTCAAACTTTGTATTTGGGTTTTAGAAAATGTCAGGTAGAACAAAAGTTATCATTACTTTTATAAAGGGTGAATTTGACCACTACCAGAATATGGAAATGAATTTGCAAAAATGTAGAACTCGCAAAATGAGCTAATTATTATTAGTTTTTGGTCATAAGACAACTGAAAACAACCATAGAAACATGTGTATTTGTGCTATTTCTTTGCCTTTGTGACCCAATTTGATCACAATGATTTTTTGTAAGAAGTCTCCAGTTTCAGTGTTTGAAACCCACCTCAGTAAATTACCTTTTATCCGAGAAGTTTTCTGTTTTCTTTGCAAACATGACTTTTTTCATGTCATTAACTTGAGGCTGGTGTGCGAACATCTGTTTATAGCTTTTAACACATAAGTGACAAAAACAGATCCACAATATGAAATTATACTGTGCATCCTCATTTACAGATAAAGCAATTTTAGTTTTCAGATATATGTTTAGCTTAAAAGTATATGACTTGCGATTATTGGAAAATAATCCACTTCAACAACCTGGCTAGAATGAAAAAAAAAAAAAATGCAGTAAACTTGGACAGACTTTTCTTGACCTATTTTATTGCTACTAAATTACATGAGTACTTGGAGTCACTGAGTACATCACACCCACAGCAGCAGGCTGTTTTTGACAAGCTACATACGTCTTTTTGAACTTGAGTCAGGGGTGTTTAGCAAAAATCACACAGTGTAGCGTTCCAGCGCTGGCACAGAGACAAGTGACCCAGTTCCTGAGTGTAAAATTAAACTTACTTTGTTTCAAAAGTATGGTTATATCATTCCATGGACCATAAATATTATGATTTGAGTTTAAAATTATGTCTACATTATGTTAGTATTATTCAATTATAAAATTTCATATTATTAATACTGTTATTATAATTACACTATATATACTATTATTAAAGTTGTACATATTATTATTAAGGTATAATTAGTTAATAATTATTAAGTTATGTCCAAAAGGGTTTAAGACTTCAAAGTCAGGCAACTCCAAAAAAACATAATCAATTATTGCTTATACAGTATTATATATAAATAGCATGAAGGCTTTTATAATAGTTTAATATTTACATATAGCACAAATTGTTTTTTTTATTAATAGCTACAGATTAACCTGCTTTGGTGAAATCTATCTAGATTTTGCCCTACATACTGTACCAGAACAAACAAACAATCATGCAGCAAAATATTCCAGTTTATTACTATTTTTATTGATATTTATTGTGAATTTTTGTCTGACCACGTTGTGCAGACTAAATCAGGAATGAGGTCATGCCGGTATTTTGAACCGCAAAGACAAATTGCATCCATTCAAAGACAAACAGATGTGTGCTTTTTGTCCTTTAATGGTCTTTTTTCTAGGTCAGAATTGTGTAACAGTACGTACCTACGGAGTGACAGAGACTAAACATACTTGTTACGTGAGCTAAAGAGAACACAACTTTACAATACAGCAAAAGAGTTTTCCTTTAGGTTCATGACACAATTCAATCATGTCTGGGGATTATGGAGTCTTATTAAGCATAAAAGGAAAAAAGATTTATGTAACCTGGAAAGCAATTCAAGGCCCATGTTTTGTGAAGATCAATGCACATCATCAGAAGCCAATAAAGTAGGTCAAGAACAAGTATTTCATGAACTTCACTGTTGGAGAAACTACTTTCCAGGCAAGAGGATTTTTTTTTTTTTTTACAGTTTCTGTTTTATGAACTTTCCCAAACTCTGAAACCACTAGTAAAAAGGCATTCTGCATTCTTTACTAATTTAATTATCTACATCGATTTGATTTAAAAGTTTGAAATATTTACATTTAGCATACTGTATGTGGTACCTGCTGAGCTGGCATACACTCCACAAGTGTTTGCAAAACCTTGTGATCTTATGATACTTAGGTCAAATCCATTGCCATGACAGCAGAATACATATTTCACTAAAAGGAATCTGGCACAAGAAAAATCTGAGATTTTGGGTGCAGATACAGTAACATGATCAATATCACATTTGCTAACAAATACTGCAGAACCTTTATTTGAAGTTCTCTTCAACATTGGAAACACTGCATTCTATAAATTTCACAATTGGAAAAATGTTTTTCATGATCTTGGTTACTGGGAAAATGTATTTTATGAAACTTGGCATTGGGGAAAAAAGTATTTTATAATGATCACTGTTGGAGAAACTTTTATGAACTTTGAAAAATTTTGGTTTTTCAGGTAAATTTAAAAAACTTATTTCATGACCTTCAGCAATGGAGAAATGAACTTTGTCACTCTGGAAAATCTATTTTATGAACTTCAAACGTGAAAAGAGTGTATTGTATTTTATCCTCACTATTGGTAACAAACCACACCATTGAAGGAATTTTATTTATGGGCTTCACTAATTTGGTTTTTGAAACTTTAGCACTGGGAAAAATATATTTTATGAACTGCATCATAGGATGAAACTTTACATGGGAAGAAAGTACTGTATATTTGAACATTGGGTTGGTCACAATATTTTTTATGAACTTCATTACTAAAGAGATTGTCTTTCATAAACTTCACCTTTGGTATTAGAGAAAACTTGGACTTGGGAGCTTTTCTATTCAAGTTCAGGTTCAGCATTGGGGATTTTTGTTGTTGTTGTTGTTGTTGTAATTCCATAATTGAAGAAACTGTATTTCATAAATGTCACCACTGGAGAAAATCTGATAAACTTCAACAACGGAAAGAAAATTATTTAATGAACTTTGGCCTTGGAGACGACATATGATTTGCCCCTTGTCATTAAAGAAACTTATTGTTTAACAGTTAAATGAAGTTTATGATTACAGAACTGGTTGAAGATAAATATGACCTTAAAAAAGGTCTAGTGGAAAGATTTTTACTGATATATTTACCCAAAGATTCATCTCTTCCTTTAATGTATTTGATACCTTTAGTGTTAAAACTCGGTTTAAGAATTTATTCTGCAAGGTGAATATAATTCACTGAAGACCTCATACATTTTTAAAGTGCATTCAGGCAATATGGAGAAAGTTTTTAAAGGAAAAAAATTGATAGGAATTGTTTTACTAAGGAAGAGATTCTTCAGAGCTGATCTAAAAGTGTGCAACATCTAGATGTTGTTTTTGAGTAAAGTTGCTGAGAAACTTCAAAGCCAGCTCTACCTTTATAAAGTTGCTGACGCCTGAGATTTCTTTAAAAATAAAAGGCTCAGCTGAGTCAAAGTTCTTTATATAACAATAAACCAAACTTTTTCATTCCCACATCAAGACTCCTGAATACAGATCCAAGAACATACAGTACTATTGTAATGTCATGCTGTTGCGTTGTCACTTTGTCGCTCTTGTTTGCACATTTGCTCGTGCACTTTATGTTGTCTTTTTGGTATAGTACTTAGATACTTTTTCTGTTAACTTAAAATGTTAACCTGTCTTGTCTCAGCTAGCCAGCTAATTAGGTTTCTAAGTTAGCTAGTTACTCACTTACTCACTCATCGTCTATACAGCTTTATCCTGTATTCAGGGTCGCGGGGTTAGCTAGTTGGTTTCTGTTAAATTATGTTGTTAACTTATGTTGTACTGTATGTAGCACCTTGGTCCTGGAGGAACGTTGTTTTGTTTCACTGTGTACCAAACTGTAAATGATTGAAATGACAATAAAGGCTTACTTGAACTTGAACTTCCATACATTCTTAACTGCATGTCACTCTCAATCCTCCAGTCACTCTACCTGACTTCAGTCATCAGGGTTCTGTTAAGTAAATTACAAAGACGAAGACCAGCATTAGCAGTGATAAATCATGATTCCAGCTGTTTATCTGGCAATCCATGAAACCCCCCTAATGAAATCTGCCCTGCAGTCAGGAGTTAGACGCTCTTAAAAAGTACATGGGGAAAACTTTCGGGAAAGGGTGCAGGAAGAGTTCACAGTTCATGGGAAATTGGCTTCCCATGAGTTTCCTTCTAGTCTGGTACACTGCCAGGAATTTCCTGGCATGAGTTAAGCAGAGACTTTCCATTGTTGCAGTTTGCCAATCTTAAATGACTAAAGTCTATGATGATTAAAAACAGACTAACCCAAACAGATCACTTGTCAGATTAATGAGGGGATAAATACTGTTATTTCCAGAGGTGGAAAATACGAGTCATTAGAAATGATCGGAATCAGTTCATTAATTTCTTCTTCTTCTTCTTCTTCTTCTTCTTCTTCTTCTTCTTCTTCAATATTTTAGGAAGTATTATAGACAATTTGTTATTGAGCATAGTCGCATTTCTATGCAACACCTTCCCATTTTACTTACTACATTTTAGTTTGGACTTACAAAAAAATTACATATTGTTTGTTCCTTTGGCCATTTAATTTTAAGAACCCTGCCATTTAACATTCCTGTCATCCTGCAGTATCATGTACAATTTCATTTAGCTATATCATGTGCAATATCAACTAACAACATCCTATGTGATTATTTAGCAATTTCATGTGCAATATTACTCTTCACTGATGTTCCGTAAATTCTACATCAGAATCTGGTTTCTGTTACTCAGTATTGCTACCGGTTGCTTTTGTGGATTTGTTATTTTTATTTTACTTTATTTCTTACTTTATTTCATTATGTGTATATTTTTTACTCTCTTAGATCTTGGAGTCGTCTCTGACACAAGAATTTCCTCTGGGAATTTCCTCTTATCTTATCTTATTATTTGTACATTCTTTAACTCTTCTATAGTTAGAAGACATTAAACTACAAATACATTTAAAGAATCTTTTTCCATCATATCATGATCATATTTCCTACAAACTGCATTCTAAAATTAATTAAGCACATTCAAGGTGGTGCTTTGATTCTTTGAGTACCTACAGTTAGTACGAAACCAGCTCTTTTGTTGTTAGTGAACATGTTATAAACAGGTGTTGTATGGTTTAAAATCAAGTTTCATCTCTGGACATACTGTACACAAGGACATGACTCCTCAAAGACATTTCTAAAACATGGAACTTCGCAATATAAAATTTTTAGAACTATTAAAAATGGATGCCATGAGGAGGACTTTTGATTAAGCTTCAGTCTTAGTCTTACTAATGACACACTTGATCCAATCATTCTATGATACAAACATTTCATGCTACAGGAGCGCAGAACTTTGGAACGATGTTCACGGTGCCTAGAAACGCTGACTTGTTCGCACCTTGATGATCTTCTCAGTATGAAACGCTGCGTTGTGTGCTTCCGCATATAAAACACTGTTCTAAGCTTTCAGGGAAAAGCAGCAGTTGTGTGCGGTGT
>JAOVVB010000043.1:18345478-18367954 GCA_028570985.1 Heterobranchus longifilis
CTTTTGACACTATATCTGATGTCTGCAGCCATTTTTTAAGTGCATTGGAAAAAAAAATCGAAAATCGAATCGAAACTTGAATTTTTCTTTAAAAATCGAAGATTTTTTTTTTAGGCAAAATCGCCCAGCCCTACAACAGTGGCTACCAAAAATCGGTAGGTATCTAATATGGTATGTTTGTACATTAGATATGTACATAGACAATTAGATATGTTAGCACATATGACTGGTATGGGCAGTTCCATATAATATACCTGCTGAACTTTGGGATGCACTGTGGTACCCAATGGGTATTGTGTATTGTGTATTAACCTTTGGAGGGCGACCATAACAGGTAAAGTGGCCCTGCAGAGGTTACTATATAGCAAATACACTATATGAACCAATGTATTTGGCCAAACCTGTTGAATTCAGATGTTTCAATTAGGTCCCTTATCCCCAGTGAAGAGCAATCCTAATGCTTCAGCGTACCAAGACATCTTAGATAATGCTATGCTTCCAATTTTGTGGCAACAGTTTGGGGAAGGCCCTTTTCTGTTCCAACATGACTGTGTTTCAGCGCACAAAGTAGCAAGGACTATAAAGTCATGGTTTTGATGAGTTCAGTATGGAAGAACTTGACTGGCCCAAACAGAGCCCCGACCTCAACTCCATCGAGCACCTTTGGGATGAACTGGAACAGAGATTGTGAGCTGGACCATCTTGTCCAACATGAGTGTCTGACCTCATAAATGCTCTACAGAATGAACGGTCACAAATTTCCACAGATACACTCCAAAATCTTGTGGACAGCCTTCCAAGAAGAGTGGAAGCTGTTATAGCTGCAAAAGGGGGACCGACTCCATATTGAAGTATACAATGTATTTGGATACAATGTCATTGCAGATTTGGGCAAATACTTTGGTCCATATTGTGTGTTACCATTATGGTACATAAACATGTATGACATTTTTAACAGTATCCTGGTTCATGTCCCATGGTAAGTACACTACAGTATATATACCATGTATGTACATATACTATATCAGTAAATTAGTACCATGGTACTGTCAAAAATACCATTTTACTATTTATCATGGTACTTGTGCAAACAGACCACCATGATTCCTATAACAGATTTGGTGACATTTTCAGTAAATCAGGGTTGTTGAGATTAGCACAGTATCTCCAAGTCAGGCACCATGCACCACTGCACAACTCCCAAGCCCTTCAGCACTGTTAGGTGCAGGTTCTTGGTTCTCTATCCCCAATTTCGCAAGCGCAAAATAAAATCATTGTAGAACAATTTAAGATTAGGCACCTGGATCCCATGATGAAATTGACCAAGTTGATCAGCATACAGATTAAAAGACTTAATTACCCAGTTCATTACATTTCCAGCCTTCTCCGTTATCGGGATCCCAAAGGCCAATAATATTGCGATAACATTTAACAAATTATACATTCTGCAGCCCTAATTTCCCAAACTGCCATTAACCTCAAACAAATTCAAAGCCTTGATTTGCAGTGTAGTAGAGAAACACAGGGTGTAAATTGGATTTCCTGGACTGATTAATGATACATGAAAGTCACACTTTGTTTAAAACATCTACATGGAGCAGAAAGTTAATACAGAAGAGTTCTCAACACATGCTCATTTGCATTTGCGGGTATAACACAATGCTGAGCAACTAACGCATTGTTGAAGGGTTCTTATCTCAGTTCTGGTCAATTAAAACTTCATTAGTTGCTTTGTTTGTTTGATGCAACTAATTTGACCCTTCTGTAATGATTTTCTTTTTTGGACGGTTCTATTTTACACATACTGTATATAGTA
The DNA here is from genome assembly GCA_028570985.1 of Heterobranchus longifilis. NCBI lineage: Eukaryota > Metazoa > Chordata > Actinopteri > Siluriformes > Clariidae > Heterobranchus > Heterobranchus longifilis. Next base: position 18,347,295 of record JAOVVB010000043.1, read on the forward strand.
ATAAGAGTTGAAAAAACGTGGTGTGCTCTAGTACCCATAATATTTTATTCTACAAAACTGTCCCAAAATTTACGGCCCAGTATTTTACAATTTCTTAGTTAACAGTTACTAAGTTTACTCAGTGCTCCCTCGAAGTGTGTTAATGCTCCAGCAGAAAACTGCCTCGGATTATGCATTTCTTTTAACCTATTAAAGGGGTTTCTTTTTATTTGAGGTCCCAATATGGGTAAATTCTAATGTCATATTCTCTAGTATTACCTGGAGACCTTGTGTGATGTGTAATAATTGCAGAGGTTGTCTGTGATCATGTGCCCGCGCGAATCGGCCATGTCTGTAATTTGTAAAGTAAAAATTCCTTCGCAAATGATCTACCATATTTCGCTAAACACAGAGGTCCTATGATAATATTAGTCCCGTGCGAATCAGGATGTCTATGATTTGGCCAGTATTTGGCGAGATCGAATATAAATTTTTCAAGGTTTTTGTTGCCTATGCGCCTTTTTATCCATCGTCTGCGAAGAATAGAGGCTGCGTTGGAGTGTTTTGAATGTATTTTGGGTGCCAGGTCATATCGCTATACACCATACAACAATACAATGTGCAGAAAGAGAAAGCTGAAAACCATCAGAAGAGCGAAAACACAAATAATGATTCGAAATTGATGGATGACTTATAGCAGGATGCGGTATAGACTAGACCTATAATGACATTTCCAAACAATAGCCCACCCAAAATAGTGCACAATTATTAATGCGAGGAGGTTCATAATTTGAGGTTAATGTGTTACAGATAAGTCAAGTGTACAGCTCAAGCTATTAGATTTGAACCCGGTGAAATATAAATGACACACGCAGGGCACGATAACTATATTTGTTTCTGTTTTTTTTTTTAATTCATCTAACCGGACATCCATAAATTCTCTCTCTGCCTCACACACGGTCTGCATACACACAAACGCACGCACACGCACACACTCACACCCTTCCCTCCTCTTATCATTGCAACACACTCTTAAGAGACACACACTTCGGGATCCAAGAGATAAGTCAGTAAATTCGTGTAAAATCGCAGGCTTCGCTTATCTCGTGCGAATGCGCCACACCAAACTCAGATGTGAGGGGATAATTTCTAAATCCCCAGATAATACTTATCCCATGCGGATAATACATTAGTGGCTTGTCTAAAGCCTGGCCAATACAAAATAGAAAAAAAGGGACAAAAAGCAGGGTTTTTTGTGTCTTGTTTTATATGTACACACACAAGTGAATTTTACATACTAGTTACCTTACAGTATACAGTATTGCCCCACATTTAGACCGTGCAATGTTTGCCCACTCTTCTTTGCAGAACTCCTCAAATTGAGTCAAATTTGATGGTGACCATTTATGGACTGTGGCCTTCAAGTCATTCCACGGAAGTTCAATGAAGTTTAAGATTGCGGACTAGGCCTTGCAAGGACATTCACCTTTTTCTCCTTCATGCACAGTGTAGTCAGTTTTGCTGTGTGCTTTGGGTCATTGTCATGTTGGAAGAGGTAAACCTTCTCGCATTGACAACTTTCTGCCAGCAGATTTTCCTTAGGAATTTGACGGTATTTTGCCCCACCCATTTTCCTTCTATCCTGACAAGTGCTCTCGTCCCTGCTGCAGAGACATTACAGGATATTAAAACCTCATAACATGATATTAAAACCTCATTGCATTAATGTAGGAAATATGTTATTTCCATGGTCGGCTGTATTGTATTTCTGTCAGACATATCATTTGGTGTTGTGGCCAAATAATTAAGTTTTAGTTCAATAACATTTTTGTTGTTGTCACATGCACACATAATCTTTGTCATCACTTCCTGCAACTGCTTCAGAGTTGTTGTAGGCCTCTTGGTCGCCTCCAAACTCTTACATCCAGTTTGGATCGACGTCCTGATCCAGAGAGGGTCTGTTTCGTGCCAAATACCATGCACTTCTTAATAAATTACTTTACTGTGATTCTAGGCAGCGATAAAGCCTTTGATAATTTTTTTTTGTATCCATCTCCTGACTGGTGCTTTTTGAGATTTCATGACAGTGCCTTGCCTCCCATACAGGGACAGGAATGCTCCGGTCTTTCATGCTGATTTAATCAAGATGACCAGGGCTGATCACAGTTGACAGTCAAATAGCCTTGTGTGCCATTGAAAAGGTGATTCGGTCCAGTGATTGAGTTTACAAGTCATTTTTAGGAGGGGATGATCCTTTTCCAAATTAGTGATTCTTTTTTTATTAATTTTTCTCTGACAGTGTTATATCTTTGAGGAAATACAGTTGGATAAAAAAAACTGTCTGCCTTCATTTTAGGCTGCAAAGCAACAAAATGTGATTATTTTAATGGGGTTGATTCTTTCTTCTACCCACTATATATACCTTGCACTTTTTAATAATATACTTTACTGTGGCAGTGATAAAGCACAGTGAAGTAAAACAAGAAAAAGAAAACATATCCATCTCCTGACTTGTGCCTGTGTGTATATATATATATATATATATACAGTACAGTATATACAGAGCATAAGTAGCAGACACATCTTAATATCAACTATTCAAAGCAGATTATTGCATATTTTGGATGCCTTTAGCTTAGAAAGAAATTAAAAATCAGGAAAGAGCATGGAATTAGGAGGTCTGTCCAAACTTGTCCAAATTGGGGTTTGTGAAAAAAAAATATTAAATTGGTTTCATTTTATTGTCTGTTATTAAAGAAACTGCTTGGAGAATTATAATTATATCATAAAATGCAGATTAAAGAACCCCACCAAATTTAGGGTTCATCCCTGATGTCGTTGAGTTTGAGGAAAAAGAATATGAATAAACACAAACAAACAAATAAATAAAAAATCTTTCTGTTTTCTATTTTTCCAAAGAATAGTAATTTGTAAAATCTAATAAAGTAATAAAGTACATACCCATGGGCATCAGGTTTATGATTATCACACCAAACTGGGCTTTTGGAATTTAAACTTTGAAAATTTGAAACAGGGTTGCTGGTGGGAAAAACAAGTCTGCTACTGTTTTTTTTTTTTTTTGGGGGGGGGGGTATGAGGAGACAAATAAAGGACAAAGTGTAAGTTAGCACTGTTGCCTTGCACCTGCAGGGTTCGGGTTCGATTCCCACCTCTGTGTGCATGGAGTTTGCATATTCTCCTTGTGCTTGATGGATTTCCTCCGGGTTCCTCCCACAGTTCAAAGACATGATGATTATGATAATTGGCTTTTCCCAAATTGCCCGTAGTGTTTGAATGAGTGTGTGTCCTGGGATAGGCTTCAGGCCCCAAGGAACCCTGTATACAGGATAACGTGGTATAGACAATGAGTGAGTGAGTGAGTGACATTATAAAGGTCCGTATGCCTCTCTTCTGCAATGCTCAGAAAGGTTTGGATTGTTTCAGATCGTTGTGCAGTCCTTGAAATGATTGGGATGGAAATTTTTGCTGAGACCTGGCAACCATTACACTAATCCTACTAGCAGTATTTCATAAGATTAACTTAAATTTTTGGGTTTGTTCCATTTGTTCCATTTGTATTTTGGATGTGTAAATATTCTCTGCCCACCAGCTCCTTTTAAACATGCCTCGTTTATATTCTCTCAACAGTTTTTTGGATGCTCTCAGCTCAAATATATTCAGCTCTCCTTTTATTCCCCCTGACATCTCTGGCATCGTTTTTCACAACTTAGCCAGTGAGAGGCTTTTTAAGCCTTTTTTTTTTTAAGACTGTTCATACTTTGGTAGATAAATTGTTGAAAAAGATCCTTTTGCTGCTTAACTGATTAAAGGAATGTGTGTGTGTGTGTGTGTGTGTGTGTAAGGTCCAGACATTTGCCATCATATTCTTGAATAAGCCAGGTTAATGCTAAATAATGTTTATTTATTATTATTTTTTTTATATTATGTTGTCTCAAATTCTGAGTTAAGTGAAAGCACATCTAAGAATTGACCTGTTTTACAATTTCATACCACTACCTTGCACATCATGCATACACACATCATTAAAAACAGCTTGTGTCAAATAGGACAAGTCAAGCGTTTGACAAATTCACTGAGAATAAATGAACCAGAAAATAATACAAGTCAAATCTTCAGAATATGAAGTGACAATGTTTGGAACGTTGGAACATGAAACATGAGCGAGTTGACTGGGAGGTGTGAATGTGGAATGAAACATTGATCAAACATGCTGGAATTAAGTGGAAATTAATGAACCACATTAGTCATTAGTCTGTGGAACAAATCGTTGCTGTGTCTGAAGAGATAGTGAGGAATTTAATATGAAGAGAGAAATAAATATGAATAGGTTTTAGTACTTGGAGAGACTTTTTAACCCATCTTAACTAGTCACCATGTCATAGTTTCTTACATTAGCCTCGTGTAAGTTGTAGTGATAATGAACAGACGACCCAAAATGGATGTATTTCATGAAAAATGTTAGTGTTGCTGAAAGATAAAACTGAAATAACATGACAAAACATCTCTAGCCTGAACCTCAGCACAAGGAAATCATTGATAAATGATATGACCATAGACATTGGCATACATTAGCTCGTACAGTAAGTGCTTACCATAGTTCCGTTACGAGAGCTCATTCATAAGTCCAATTTGTTCGTAAGTCCAACAAACATTGTCCCTACTAACACAATTGGCTATACACAGTATATTATAATATAGGATGGTGCCAGTGGTTGAAAGATTCAAGTTAAGGGAACGAGCAATGTCTGCCATCTTTTCACCTCGCTCTATTCTCTAAATTATTATCACTTTTTTTCTCCATCGTTATTTCTTGGCACTTCTTAGCTGCACCAGCTGCATCGCTGTTGCTTTCACACTTGCTTCCGGACATCCTAGGCTTGTACTGCACATGCAGAGGATGCACGCTGCACGCACATGACAATGTACGCCGGATATGTGATCTGACTTTCATGATTGTACATGCACAAAATTTCACATTTTAACTTAAATGTTCGTGTGAAGGAGACATTATGTTGTTGATAATCAGCCTGTACTGGTCATCGACAATAAGGGGAAAACAAAGCTGTACAAAAGTGCATTTCCTCTAATACAATTCAAGCAAAGCTACTAATACCCCTAGCTAATGTACTGTACTTAGTTTAAATTCAGCTAGCTAATATTATAACAATTTAGTCCAAAGAAGCCTATGTGGGAAATATAGGCAGCTAAATAAAATGTTATAGGCTACTCAGGTTCTTAATTAATTAATTAATTGATTAATTTATAAATTACTTACAGTAATAATCCTAGAATTTTCATATCAAAGCTACATCCACTGAGCAACTCCTATTCCTTAAACTTCAAAATTTTATTTTAAGCACAATCAATCTAAAAAGTTGAAAGAGCATTGGTGAACTGGACCCTTACAAAAGGCCCGGGTGGAATCCAGGATCAGATCCTCCTACACAAAAAACCCTGCCTATGCTCATGCATTGTTTGCAATCTGTGCCTCGCGACACACTGGCAACTTTTTAAAGGGTTTCTGCCAAGAACTGCTGCCAAGAACATGGGTTTCTGGCAAAAACTATGAACCTCATAACAGAATAATGAGGGCAAAATAAATTTTTAATGATGATACCATGAAACTTGTCAGCTAGTCAGCTATCTTGGTGTTTGCTAGCTAGCTAACTTGGCAGGTCAGCATTTCAGGGACATTAGCTTCAAAAAATAATGCTGATCGTTATATTTTATTTCAAAAACAGTTATTACGGGCTTAGGAGAAAACAGCTCCATTAGATGGTGATTTTTTTTATATAATAAATAAGTTACATGATGAAATTATAGACTGAATTGTCTAATAATAATGAAAAAAAGTAATAGATTCTAAGTTCAGGAGTGTTTAAGAATTATATGGCACTAATTGTCCCCACTGGGCAGTTGCTTATGCATTTCCATATCCATTACCTTCTTATTGCAGATTCTTTGTTTTCCCTTGTGGTGAGGAATGAAAAAGAGTTTTTACATCTATACAACAACCTTATGAAATTATACTACTAGAAAACATGACATGATTCCTGTGGAGTGAGAATCAATGAAAACTACTACTAAGTAATATGAAGTATTTCAAAAGTGATTGCTTGAGAGGAAATTGCTTTATCTTTTTCCATTAACAGCCAAGATGGGAATGATTCAAAATTTCAGGGCAAAATGTATTTCATGTAAAAAATATAAAAAATATAAATTTCTTATTACCCTGTTTTATCTAGCCTGCTACTCTATTTCTGCATGACAGCTGATGTTGCTACTTTATTTTAGTGCCAATCTGCAACTCTCATTGCTTTGCATGGCAATTTCTTTAGGTGAAAATTCTGTAAATATAAAAATTGGCTAGAAAAAAGTTAATGTAAATACAAGTATTTCAGGACCGCGCAGTTTGTTGTTGTGTCATCTTAAAATATACACACAAAATTACAAAATCTTATAAAATTGTAGTTTAAAATCTTCAATTCTCAAAATCCAGTTACAAGTGTCAAATTTTCAAATCTTACATTTTTAAAATAAATTATTATTATTATTTTTATTATTATTATTAATATTTTAATACTTTTAAATACTTACATTTTACAATCTATCTACAAAGATAAAATCATTTTATCTTTAAATCTCTACTAAAACGAATCCTTAAATTGTAAAATCTCAAAATCCTAAAACCTTAAAATTTGTATCATTTATCATTTCAATCTTAAAACCACAAAACTTCAAAATCTTGAATTAATTTTAAAATCCCAATTTAGAAAAATTTAAAGAATCATAATCTCAAAATCCTAAAACCTTTACATCTTAATATATTAAAATATATAAGAATTTCAATCTAAAATCTAAGTCTTAAAATCCTGAAAGCTTAAGATCTCAAAAAAAAACCCTGATCATAAAATCAAACTTATTTAAAATCTTATAATTTTAAAACCACAAAATGTTAAAATCCTAAAATCTCAAAAATAACAACACAAATAAATTCTCAGAATCTTAAAACCTTAAGACTTTAAGCTTTTAAACTTAAGTCTTTCAAGCAAAAAAAAATCTAAAATTCCTATTATCTCAAAATCCTAACATCCCAGAATCCTAACAACTTTAAGACTCAAAATGCTGAAGTTTCAAAATATCCTAAAAATTCTAAAAATTCCCAAATCACAAAATCCAAAAATTTCAAAACCATATAATCTTAAAACCACAAATGTATAAAATCCCCAAATGTTAAAATCTTAAACACTCAAAATGTCAAGTATACCATTTATCACTAGGTGCTTTAGACTCTCAAGTAAAACAATCTCAACATCTGTAACACTGCTTTGGTAATAATAGTTATGATTGGACATTTTATTTATAATTTTATTGTGGCATTTCACTTTATTTGGGACTACTTCCAAAAATCAAGGTAAGTCACAGTTTGTAGTCAGTTGTAATGACATAATGTCTTTAATATACATTTAAAACATACTATATAAAGCAATATGCTTTACAGTTAATGATGTTAACTCAAATATATACGGGAGGAAAACTTCTCACATTTAATAATAAAAAAAAACAAATCAGGTATTCTCTAGAGGTTTCTTAAAAGAAAGGACATTTCAACCCCTTTTGAAAGCATCAAGATGAAGCGTTGAGAACGGGTGCTGCTGGCAAGCCATGCAATCAGATGAATGTGAGTGATCTTTTTTAACCACAGTGTCAGAATTGCGAGGGATTTTGCATCGATTGGAGAGCAAGTATGAGATGCAGTCGGTCACGTCGCCCTCTGAGAAGCGGTACAAAACGACCGGAGATTGTTTCTCAGACTGCGTTACGCACCACAGATGAGTTCTGAATGCCCTCGCCAGAGATTTGTTCTTTCTTTTAAAAAAGTACAAATTCCTACTTACTACTCTCGGGTGGGTATCTGGGCTGCTAATTAGTTTACTTACATATTTACAAGGTTTCACACAGCTTTGAGTTTTAGGTTAACTTATTCCGAGGCATCGGACTCGAAGCAGACTTTCACCGAACGTAAGCATCCAAACTCCCAAGTTGATTATTTTCCTATAATAGCACAATGTGCTGTGTTTTAATAAATAATAAATGAGGGCCCAGGTGTAAACATCTGTTCACCTCAGCTATCTGATTGTGTTAATAGCACGTCTGAGGCTGTCAGTTTGGAACTCATCCAATCCTTCAGTGAATTCTTCATGAAGAAAGGTAAGAACTTTTTCCGCCATTAACCGGAGCTCATCAGGGTAACACAAGCATCCTCGGGTGATTTCTTTTTTTTCCTTTTTTTTTTTTTTGGGTGATTTGTTTAATATTCTCATATTGCAATCTTGGAGATATATGCTTTCATATAATTCTTCCAACATTTCCTCCCATGACATTTCCTGTATCTCCAGGCTAAGATGAAAACGATCATATCTCAATCCATGTGACATTAAACATATGAGGCCCATTTTTCTACGCTGACAAGCGACTCGGCTCACACTCCAGACATTTATAACAGCAGACCTGCTCGGTCTTAGTGGTACCATCTGCAGCTCTAATGAAGACCCGGCTACTGCAATCATTACGTCTTAGAGCGCAGTGAGGAATGTATTCACCTGCTAAACTCATCTGTGAGTTTAAAACTTAAAAATAGACACATTTAACATCCTCCGACTTGTTTTTTTCGGGGCTATGTAGATGCGGCTGATCTTCAGCGGAATCAGTCATCGCACGGATAGGTGAGCCAGGATCATCCATCATTATGATAGATGGCTCGGCTGAAGGTGCTGCTGCTGTTTTGTCCTCATTAACACCGAAATATTGGAAAAGTCTTTACTTGAGTCAAATGTAGTTCACTTTTAAATCACTCTAGGTCAAAACACCTTGAGAAATGGCATTTGCTATGGCGCGGTGGAAACATTTGCTTAAATAAGCATCTTGATTTAAAGGGAAAAGATGCTGGTTCAGGTTCTCGAAATGTTGTGTGTTTTGAGTTCCTTGATTTGATTAAGTAAGATTCTCGAACACTGAACACCTCTGCTACAGATCTACAGTTTGAAAGGGGGTCAGGGGTAGCTCAGTGGTTAATGCATTGGACTACGGTTAGGAAGATCCCAGGTTCAAATCCCCCGACTGCCAAGTTGTCCCTGTTGGGCCCTTGAACAAGTCCTCAACTGCTCACATGTGTAATGAAATACAAATAAATATAAATGTTAAAGGAATTCCTGGGAGGCCAGCATTTCAGACATGAAGTCTGATCATGGCTTCGGCATACTGAGAAAACTTTCCACCTTGATGGTATCCAAGCACTAGTGAAACGCTAAGATAAGTGCAGCAAGGGATCATATAGAGAGTTATAACTTACATAACGGTGGTTTTACTCAAAAGTCCCAGTTTGACTCGAACGCCCCTCATGAAATAAGAAACATGGAAAAAATAAATAAACAGCATTTATGAAATATAATATCATTAATTTATGAGCTTTATGAGATTAATTAAAAAAGACGTCATGGTTAAGGGGTGCACAAACTTTTGCACTCAACACCATTTCTTGAAATATCATCGGGAGATTCGAAGATGTTAGCTTTCAAACATTAAGCGTGCTGTAAGTTGAAAAACATGAAACAACAGCGTAGTTCTTGAAAAAGCCAATCGAAAGTCGATCTTGTTTTTGTTTTTCTGATTGTAGAAAGAAAAAATAAAAACAAACAAAAACAAGAATTTTTTTTCCCGAACATGAAATCGGATCCGTCTGCTGCTGAGACCAATTTCAGACAACACCACAGTGGAAGAAAGAAACAAGTCCGAGTCTGAGAACGAAGTCTTTCACAGAATACACTATGTGCTTGGACTGTACTACTGTATATATATCGCTTTATCAATTACTTTCATGAATGTACACGCACAGCATGGAAGCTTACGAATGCTCGAACTTGCAGCATGCTTGCAGCCTCATTTGAACACACACAGCTCAATTTTTCATCCCTCTCCTTTATCACATATCCGTCATGGCAGAAAACGACCCCGAACACGACTTATTGTGACTAGCGGAAGCGCAGCAAGACAGGTCGCCTGCTGCAACCCCGGAGCGACGCTCGACACCTTCATTAATCTTATTCAGCGTGAAATGTACGCACGCATTTCATACCCAAGTTAGATCACTTTAATCAAAGTCGTTATGGGATGATGGGAAATAGAGAATGGGTATTCATAAAAAAAAAGGAAAAGGAGGAATATTCAGCTGAATCCACAGAGAGAACCTCTGCCTGATGCGTTTCTACAAACACAAAAACGAACTCCCCAAGGTTATCAGGTTCATGCTTATGCATGGATTTTGCACTCGCCTCAAAATATCACCCATTATATGCAAAAGAAATGTGCGAACAAAGAAAACTCCTTGTGCATCTGTGTGTGATTAGCGATGCGCTGCATGCGCTACACACTCTCCCACGCTCGAGATTTATAACAGAATCAACAATAATTATGTAATAAAATTCACCCATTAAAAAATCAATTCGTTTCAAATAAATTATTTTACGATATCAGCAAAAAATTTATTTATTGTCTTTTTTTGCATTACTCAATTAATAATAAAACATGCTCAACCTAAATAAAAAAAAATATATATATATATATATATATGATTATCAATTGTTTATGATATTTCAAAGAGTTCAAAGTATGTTGTGGTCTAAGGGTGCACACACATTTGCTCTCAACAGATAAAATAAAATGAATAGAAATGTATTCAAATAAATATAGCAATATGTTGATCTTATTATGTAATAATTGTTTTATTTAATAAAAAGTAATTTAATATGTATCTGATTTCCCATTGATTTGATTATTACATTAAACATTTAACTGATTATTTCTTGTTTGACTAATTAATTCACCTAATGACTAATTAATGATTATGTTTGACTAATTAATTCACCTGATTATGAATTGATTTGTCTGACTTTTTTTTTTAAAAACAATTTAACTAATCATTATTTCAGACTATTTTTAATTCATTTTAATAATCAGTTCTTCTGATCTGAACATACAGTAACATAAAGGTCAACACTCAAGTCAGCTCTGACATCGCCCCTTAGAGGAAGACCGCTCTGTACCTTGATGGCCAATGAGGCGATCTGGAGATGGTGTAGTTTCCTCAGCGTGCTGTCTCGGTCGATGAAATAGGAGGCAGCGAGGTGATGGAGGGCCTCGAGTGTCAGTGTGCCGTTAGCGGCGCCGCTGTTTGAAGGGGCTTCACTCAGCTTCCTCTTATCCACGAAAATGGTCAAGGACTCCTCACCTGGATGAGAGCAAAGTGAGAAGTATTAGTGAATTCACCACTGAGCAACTAAGCACCAACTGTCTCCATCCTCGCCTCACCTCGTCTCTTGAATCTCCAAACATTTTGTGCATCTCCATTCAATTCAATCCAATTCACTCACTCACCCACTCATCGTTTATACTGTTTTCTCCAGGTCCACAGGGCTGTGTGGACCTGGAGCCTATCCCAGGAGACTTACAGTAATGCACGAAGTGGGGTACACCCTGGACGGGGTACCAATCCATCACTGGGCACAGACACACACGCATACACACACTCAAACGCTCATTCACACACTATGGGCAATTTGGGAACGCCAATCTGCAGGTCTTTGGACTGTGGGAGGAAACCGAAGAACCCAGAGGAAACCCACCAAGCACAGGGAGAACAAGCAGACTCCATGTACAGAGAGACTGGACTCGAGCCTTGACACTAGAGGTGCAAGGCGACAGTGCTAACCACTACGCCACCGTGCCGGCCCAATTTTATTCAGTTCAATTCACTTTAATTTGTAAAAGCGCTGTTAACAGTCACAGCCAAAAAGGAGACTTAGAGAAATCAAATTCTTGAAACTTGTTGGGAATGGTTTAAATGTCACATCTCGTACAAAGTGATAGCCTTTTATTCCCGCCAAACTTCTGCACCACACTCCAGTTCAGTAGGTGGCAGTATTACACATGACAGCTCATAAAGTCAAAAGAAGAAGAACAGCTTGTGGAAGCTGTATTTTCTGCAAAGCCTGGTGTTTATTTTTCAAGAGATTTATCAATGTTAGACCGTTTAACATTTATAAGTTTACTAAAATTATTTGAAAGCGTGAATCGATTCTGACTCATCGATACCTGACTGAAAAGAAAGATGACTCAAAAATGATTTCTCTCAATAACATGTTACAATAGATTTAATGGGATGTAACTGGTTATTATTTTAGTATTTTGCTTCTAGCAAAATACTAAAATTAGCAAAGCTAATTTCTTAAAGCTGGTTATTTCTACGGAGAAGTTAATAAGAAATGTCCAAATTAGTCACTGGTATGTTACCTTCAAAAAACAAAACAAAAAAAACAACAACTTTAGATTGTTATATGCTTCCTGAATGGATACGTCCTAAATGTACTAATTGATCGACTCTGTTAGATGGAATGCTAATAACTGACATCGTGAGCTAAATGTCTTAAAGATATTTAAGGAAACATAAAGTGAAATTCTAACACGTTGCCTCAGAAAAACAAAACAAATGTTCATAGGATGTCTTTTAATCCAAATAAAAAAAAGAAGATACCATTAACCTGGGTCTCGTTTGGATAATTGAACATGACAGCGTTTATTAAAAAGTGCTGAAACGCGTGACATATTGTGATGACTAAAAGCCGTTCTTTCACCCTTTGTTACGCGTTTCTTTTCATCAACACTCTTCCGGCACCGACGCCCCAGTACACCTCTCTCATTTTTATCACTCGTCTGTGAAAGGATGAGGGAGAACAGGAGGCAGTTCGACCGCCGGAGAGTTTTTGTTTGGGGAGAATACGTTTCGGAGGAAAAATGGCTCCAGTCAGGTGCTGAATTGTCTGGAGATCTAAATGGAGCCCAAATGAGGGCACGGGAGGTGCACTTAGCAGCCCAGATATCGATTGTGGGACGATCGTGGTGAGCACTGTAATTATTCTCCCAGGGAAATACAGTCTTTGGGTACTGACTCTTTCTACAATTAGAGTACAATAAGAGCCAGAAGGCCGTTGTGACAGACTAGCTGCGGCACATGGGGAGACTGATGTCGATACCATCAGCGGGTTGGGTGATATCACCTAACCTCTGGCATATTTTCCATTTGCACCCAGACAGACAGGGCATGAGATTCAGCTTTTCCAGCCAAGTACCTAAGATGTTTTACGTTCCTGTTAGCCAAATGGAAAAGTAGGGCTAAAATGCAAAATAAACTAACTTCAAAGCCAGATTCTATACTGTACAAAACATACAACATGGCTGGGACATGAGGGATGTTCAGGTCAAACCGGGACTTTTGATTGTGCAGGATAACAGAACAGAGTTGTGAGAGTACAAGCTCTCTATATAATCCCCTGCTTCACTAATGAATTTATCAAGGCAGAAAGTTTTCTCAGTATGATGGAGCCATGATTATCATAGAAAGGCCGGCCTCTCAGGAACTCCTTTAATGAACTAAACATGTGGAAATGGCTTGGCCCCAAGATCGGGACGATACAGGGGTATAGCAAAAACTCCCAGCTAAGTTCCTGTAACATACAAGTGCTGGTGAATGATTGCGTGTACAGTTCCGACAGACAGGTGCGTCTCTGCCACAAGTATCACTCGGTTAATATTCACACCACGTCTGGTGGCTCTGAGCCTCCTCGCCCGGGATCATCTCACAGACGAATGGCCTTTGTTAAAACATTTCCATTCAGATGTTTTACTGCTTACTGCATTACTACATTGGGGGAAAAAAGTATTCAAAAGTCAAATCTTTGCTAGTTTTTAAAAATGGTTGTAATATTGTAATATAAAAGAATCATTAAGATGCTGATAAGCATCTGGTGTTATTCAGCTATTTTACAAACCTTTAAACAAAATAGGAAGCACATTCTCCTGTTTTATGCAGATCACTGTTTTAACTATGACTAGTTTTGCGGGTTCAATTCCCGGCCAGGCTCTGTGTGCATGGAGTTCTGCCCGTGCTTGGTGGGTTTCCTCCGGGTACTCCAGTTTCCTCCCACAGTCCAAAGACATGCAGATTAGGTTAATTGACGTTCCCAAATTGCCCGTTGTGTGAGTGTGTGTACAGTATGTGTGTGTTCCCTGCGATGGATTGGCACCCTGTCCAGGGTGTCCCCTGCCTTGTGCCCTAAGCCTCCTGGGATAGGCTCCAGGTCCCCGCGACCCTGAATACAGGATAAAGCGGTGTAGAAGATGAGTGAGTGAGTGAGTGATATAAGTGCTGATCCTGTAGGTGTGTGTTTACATGCACAAAGTATTTAATTATTATTATTCTGTTCACTGTGAAAATACAAGGGACTTTTGATTGTGCAGAATAACATATCACAGAGGGTAAAAACTACCTTTATTTCTCTTTATAATCGCCTGCTACACTAATGCACTTGTCCTAGTGTTTTATTAGTGCTTGAAAACCAACAAGAAAAAAAAAAAAAGGGAAATTTCCATTGGGATCAATAAAGTATCTATCGTGTCTGAAATGCTGGCCTCCCAGGAACTCTTTTAATTGTCAAAACCTTTTTTAAAAAAAGTTTACACTAAATGTTTTCCTTCAGGTAAGAATCTGATCATTGTTCTGTGCTTAAACTCTTTAAATGTCAATCGGTTTTTACACCTTCATTCACAAGAAATTTCAGTACAAGTCCTGGTTTGCCTCGAACACCCCTTGTATAACAGGAAAAGAAGATGATGTTCTTCTTACTTTAAGTTTGGGTTAAGTGCAAACATGAGCAGAACAGAAGATATTTATTCCAACTAGAATAAGGAAACAATCAGATCAAATGTTTACATGGCCAGTATTTTTTTACTGAATGGAAAATGAAATAAAGAAGCTTTTTGTCCCATATTCTTTACAGCACAATGAAATTCTTCTTTTTGTGTTGCTCAGCTTTTTAGAAACCTGAGTCAACCATTATAGAGCACTCCAGGGGCAGAGAGAGTTAAGGGCCTTGCTCAGGGGCCCAACAGTGGCAGGTTGATGTTTACACTATACATTTTCATTCTGATATTATTCCATTTGTTGGTGGAATATTACAATTTACAAATTCCGATATGTTTAAACATTAAATGTTACTATAAAGAAAAAAATATTACAGATCATGCTGTTATTGTAAAATGAATAAATCCAGGTTCATACTTTGCCTATACTTTGTGTCATGGCACACAGTGCACCACTCCAGCGTTTATTATTTTCCTATAACAGCTCACTCTGACAATTAAAAAAAAAATCTTTCTATTTAATTGAACACCATTGTAAAAGAACAGCGAAATACAGTAAGTGTACGATTAAATGATGATTAATTTACTATAAAATGAGCAGCTTTGAAACACAAAAGAAGACGTTTAATCTCTGACCTACAGATTTTGCATCGCATATGTGAGGCGGATAAAAGGTGAAAATCTGTTTAGTGGCATTATGCCACATGTAAAGCATTTAAGCATGAATTGCCTGAGTGTGTGTGTGTGTGTGTGTGTGTGTGTGAGAGAGAGGGAGAAACGATAAGAGAGTGGGATAGGTGCTGATGACAGTAGAGGCAGATCCTCTGTTATGCACTGTGGCAGTTAGTATATCAGAAGCACAGGGTGGTAGCACTAATAATACTAAATACACGCCATGATGAGCTATTAGAGGAGGCTTTTTGTGAAAGTGATAAATAAATCCTCTTTAGTCAGTGTGACAGTAATCCCAGTGCCCCCGTGCTTTCATTCCACACCAATCCATCAAACGGTGCTCGGTTTAGCAGCACTGAATATTCCCAAATCTGCCGGATTCTACTGTACTGCTGAGCCTCCGTAAACATGAAACACGCCGTAAATAAAACATAGCTTTTCCTAGGAGAGTATGAAACGACTTCACTTCCCACAAAGCTTTGCTGTAATCTTTATGAGTTAGAGATCAGCGAGCATAAAGTGCCACGTCTTTATGCAGAAGGCCATCGTTTATCAGCTCTCCCAGCAATAAGACCAGCCTTAATAAGCCTATTACATATTGGATTTCCCTCGGTGTGGAATAAGTCACTTAAACGACTGTTGCTCAGAAGCAATGATACTTGTTTTTGATCAATTAACTATGTCCTTGTGAAATGTGAGGAGAATCATTCACTTTGCTCTTAAAAATGCCACTGATTTAGGTTCTCTCTCTTAGATTTATGTCTAATCACTCCAACTTCTAAGCCTTCATATTGCATTAAAAACAGGAAATTCAGGAATGCTGCAAATGTGCTTGAGTGTGGAAGTACCCAAAACATGACTTGACAAAAAAAATCTTGTCAGGGGAAAAAGGTCATTTAGGTCAGTGCACTCTAATAACCCTTGTAAATGTAAATATTAGTCTGCCAAGCGTCATCAATAACGCTGTATTGATTTAGGAACAGCACAGCGTTGCTGAATGATCAAATCTGATTGGTCAGGTAGTTTGAATTTTTTTCAAACCATATAAAATATATACTTTCATTTTTTTTTATTTCAGTGCCCCTGAGTGGCGCAGTGGTAACGCGCTTGTCCTATCATCCGGAGATTGCTGGTTCGATTCCAGGGTGATGCTGTAGCCTCTTGCAGCTGAGGGCCTAGAGAGAGCTGATTGGCCGAGCTCTCTCAGCGGGGAATTAATCACAGCTCTACGGCCAATCAGGGGCGTCTGTGAGCTCACACAAGCGGAAGGAGCGGATAGCGCTATTCTCTGAGTGTGTTACGCTGCCCCCAACAGAGCGTGACCAAGCAGTTCGAAAAGATGCGGTTGACTGGCGTCACATGGTTCGGAAGAAACTGGTGATAGTCTTCGGCCCTCCCGACTGAGTGGTAGTAGTAGCCCTAATGTGGGAGCCCCCTAGTGACGGGGAGGAATTAGACACAACTAAATTAGGGAGAAAATCTGGGAAAAATCCCCCAAAAATAATAATATATTTTTATTTCAGCATGATCTGTTGTTTGTTATTCCACTTATATTGCAGAGCGGCAAATTGATTGGTTAAAAAGGACAGGCGTTATTGTCATACCAGCACAGGTAGCTTGGACTGTATCGTGAACGTTAATATTAATGTGCCTATTCTAATTCGTTATTGTTGCTATAGTAACAGCTCATACACGGGCACTTGCATGGCAGACACTTCACATAATCTAAGACTGATAGACATTTATTTAACACTTATGGAAGGTGTCTCAGTTGTATGCGCGCTCTTTTCCATAGTACTTTGTTTTCAAATGATAGGTCGTGATTTAGTTTTGTCTGAGTAGTGGGGTTTGTGTGTAAGTGTGTGTATGTGTGTGTGTGTGTGTGTGTGTGTGTGGTGTGAGAGAGAACAAGAGAGAGAGAGAGAGAGATGTGAGAAACGACAGGGATTTCACATATAAGAGAACGGAAACTGACTTGATTCTTGGACATTTCCATGGCATTATATTTAACCATAAAGTGTTAAAAAAAACGCATGAAGTGGCATTCATTAATGAAGTGAATATTGTCAGGTTCATAAAGCATTGACAAATCGTTGTGGTAAACAACACTTGTGCTGTTATACAGAAGTATTGCACTTTGGGAGGCCTTACTTCTGTATAACAGCATGCATCATTCTTCATATAATATCTCTTCAACAACTATATGCTTAGAGTGATTAACATAATGTAATGATATGCCAATAAATACTTATAACTTTAACCATTTCTATTATGTGCATTAATTTCTTTCCAGCTGGTGTGTGTGTGTGTAAACGTCCTATTGGCTCTAGGTAACCTGTGGGCGGGACCGAGAAAGCGGAGAAGGGGAGGAGTTACCATGGTGATGAGGTATGTTGTTGCCCTCCTAGGTGAAGTGTCTTGGGCCTAGTGGCTGAGCACGAGCTGGCATTAGCTGGCCTCTCCCAGTAAGGGTCGCTGTGGAGAAACGTGGAAAAGCTTTTAAAAGCTATACTGCTATACAAACAGCTGAGCCCTGACCCTTGACCCTTCCCAACCCCTCCCACAAGCACACACCTTTAAAGGACAACACATTGCACATGTACATGTGACATCTTATACATTAAATCATGCAATTCTACTTTACAAGGAGAAGTGATTACTGAAGATGGATGGATGAATGAATGAACGAATGAACGAATGTGTGTGTGTTGCTTAATTGTCACGTGTAGATTTCACAGCTTCTGCAGACATGGTCATACTTTATGGAAATAGAGTATGCAAAATTGTAACGGTGGAGTATATGGTTAGCTGTGATTAAATTACAAAATACAAAAACGCGTTACAAAAAAATAATGCACAAGTAACAGTGATCGAGAAATACAGTAAATGAACATAATATATTGTATGTAATTTATTAAGCTCTATTAAATAAACAAACCTGAAATTGGACAACAGAGTACGTTTGGGTTTTAATTTCACATCCAAAATGCTTGAAGTAATTGCTGTCACATAGAACTACTTCAAAGCTTGATAGCGCATTAGCTCACACCAGAGGTGTTCAGACTGAATCAACACTGATCGCTAGAATGTTTATTGGCTGAAGAAAGCAGAGTATTGTTTTAAAATTTTATTTTAATCTGTGATTTTACCGCCATTTGTTTTGCCAAACGTTCCTTTAGAGGCCTATGATTAGCGGCTTGGACTCTTTTTTGTTTTGTGTTGCTGTGGAACTGATAGCAGGGCTATAATTATTGAGCCGGCTCTAATCTGAACTCCCTCTCGTGTTTCTTTTACACTCTTGCTTGCGCACACTAAAGAGCTTTCGTCGTTGAAGGGTCCTTCATGGGCACTACGAAGTGGCAGAAGCCACAAAAGGAAAAGCGGATGTGCTGAGATGGAAATCTGTAACAGGGACAGGTTCGTATCGGCTTGATCGCTTCATTACACTTTACCGTGAGATTACGAAGTTCTGTGCGCCGTATGTCATATTACACCAGCCTTATTGCATTGCCATTGGATGATTGTACATCTAATCAGTTCTAATCAAAGTTCTGTATTATCCACAAAGGCGCCGCACCTGACCGTCGATCGCTGGCTAAGATCAACGCTTGAAATACGTGCTGTTCCTGATTGGTTGGAATGAAAACCTGCAGCCACTGGATAAGATTAGACACCCGTGCCTTAAACTGTTTCGTTCTAGTATGTTTCTGAGCTCTTAATGCTCATTCCCAGCGCCTCACTCAGCTGATGCAGGCCTGCTGGAGGTGTTTAACTACTTCAGCTCTATTTGTTATTTGATATTTCATCTTATTTTATTGTACTTAAGATTTTTAGGATGTTTAATAGATTTGTAGCACTGATGCTCAAAAAAAATGTTTACTGAAACAAAAAAAAAGAAAGTGCTTGATTTAATTATTTCACTTTTATAATGTTGCATAAATTATAATAAATTATTTTTGCTTTTATGCTTGGGGGGAAAACCTTTCTAATGGAACCTGTAGTCATTTCATAAAGGAAATAATAAAAAAAAATCTATTTTACAAAATGCTTTATGTACACCTATATTCTTGAACTGATTCTCACTTACTTAATCAATGATAATAAAAGCAAAAATAGAAAATATTAAATATACTCATTCACTCATTCTCTATAGCACTTATCCTACAGGGTTGCAGAAGGTCTGGAGCTTACCCCAGGGAAGTCGGGGCACTAGACGGTGTACACCCTGGATGGGATTTCAATCCATCGCAGGGCACAAGCACACACACACACTCATACTATGGGCAGTTTGGAAATCCAGAGTACCCAGTGGAAACCCACCAAGCATGAGAATAACATACAAACTACACACACAGATCTGAAGGCGGGATTCGAACCCTTGACCCTGGAGGTGTGAGTCTGCAGTGTTAACCTTTAATAATAAGAAGAAGAAAAAGAAGAAAAAGAATTGTTTTTGTTGTTGTTGTTCTTGTAGGTTGTCATTTAACACAGCATATTCCCTCTAGATATTTTTAGTGTGTCAGTTATGGCCTGATCCACTCCGCTACCACTGCTGTACACTGACTTACATACACTTGCTGAAACACACATCAACCTCCATATCCCAACAGGGATTTGTTTTAAATTTCATTCCATGGTTGCGTATACTGCAGAAGCAAAGAGCGATTTGGTCCATTTTTCATTACCTCTGTAGCAGACATTCTTTGGAAACCATACCCTTTTTCCCCTCTACATGTTGAGTAACTAATCTGCGCCAGGTGCATTGTACTCCATAAAATGCTCCGAGGTGGCCTTTCCGCAATTTCCAAGGAACCGAGTATGTGATTGAAAGTGTGTCAGGTCTATAATCAGGGCTCGGCACGCTTATACACAGCTCTTCTGAACCAGCCTGTCACCTGCACACCTCACAGGCTCTGAGCGTGGACTGAGCTGAGTTTGAGGCCCAACACTACTCGCTGATGACCCACTAATAAGCAAAGATGGTTATTCAGCAGGGTGGATGGGTTTCTGAGCAGGGCGGGTTGCTCTACAGAGCCAGATGAACCAATAAAGAAGGAGAATAAAAGAGGCGAGAGAGAATGAGATCTGCGGGGGCATTCCATTTGAGAGGCATTTACCAGACACTGTAGGACACAGACTCGTCACTCAGTAGAAAACCCAACAAGACTCATTTAATCCTCTTAAATGAAAGCATCGATCAGGAACAACAATTCAATCCCAGGGATTTTATACAC
>JAOVVB010000043.1:18390156-18402247 GCA_028570985.1 Heterobranchus longifilis
CAGAAACATTTTGTGTGACAAACATGCAAAAAAATAAGAAATCAGGAAGGGGGCAAATAGTTTTTCACACCACTGTAGGCTTGCTAGCTGCCATTACAAATTATACCAAAACTATAGAAGCCCTAAGAAGTAATAAATTCACGTCCATAATTCACATAATTTATGTCAGTTTATTTATGTTCTGGCATTATTACCAAATTCTAGAGAAAAAAAAACCCTGAGATACTTACACAGACAATAAAGACCAGATTTAATTCCTAAATTTATAACCGAATCCTTTTTTTTTTTTTTTTTGAGGCCAGGTTTATACTTCAACTACTTGGCTTCCTTTGTGCATTGCGACGATCATTAGACAGCTTTCTACATGATGGAACTTCTAGTCAAATTTTGTGCACTGGAAAAGAAACGAGCCCGAGCAAGTCCTGCGCTCACGGCCAAATACAAAATGGCAATAAATCCAAGTGAACTTCTCAAGACCAAAAAATGTGAAGAAGACTCAGTTTTATTACATGTATACTTTACACCTCAGCAAAATAATTTTCTTCACATATCCTGGCTTGTTAAGAAGCTGGGGTCAGAACACAGGTTCAGCAATGATACAGCATTTCTAAAGCAAAGACATTCAGGCAGTTTGGCAGGGCTGGCGCTGGGGCTTGCGTCAATACGCCAGAGCCATAACTGTTTAAGCAGCACTACCCCCAGCTCTAGCCAATGGTAAGATGAATGACTACTATAAAGTATGCTATATAATTATAGGAGAAGCTTTATCCTCTATCTATACCAAACGGACATGTTTTAGTCATGACCCCTAGTTACAATTATGAGGAAAACTAAAAAAAAAAAAAAGTCTTGTCTAAAATGTCATCTGCATAGATAATGTTATGGGGCTCATTTATTAAAAAAAAAAAAAAAAAATCAAACTCACATAGGCAAGAAGTGTAGATGGAATAAAATCACTAAAGTGAGTCAGAACGCTCCGGTTTCAGAGCGTGGATACAATAAAATCCATATTCAATCTTCCTTCATTTCATAGCGCTGAAAAGATAAATTAAGTTTCCATCATGACAAGTTAATAACAATGTTAGGCATCTTTTATCCACTTTGTTAAGACACTCTGGGTTAAATGGCACTAAGTGTTGTGTTACATGCCTTTAAGGTTAAAAGGGATTGTTTTATTTTTCCCCAGCATTGGTGCTGTTCTTGCCCTGCAGCTATCCAATTTTCTCATACACACCAGTGAGATACAGTTAAGCACAGACCGTTATTATTAACAACACTTAATATATAAAATATGCTGGCAGCTGTTTTAATCAAAGTATGCCATCTTTTTTATTATGTAATGTTATTATTTATACTGTTGCAACCTATACTTTTTCAATTAAGTAAAATAAAGTATAGGTAATGGGGAAAGTGTTACGGGGAAAATAATTTCCAGCATTTAATTTATTGATGATTTAATTAATTTGTTTGTTTGTTTGTTTGTTTTACTTGCATGATAGTAGCTACTAACAAATGGTCAGTAAAAAAAAAATTATAATAATAATACGCTGGTTATAATGTTACAGACACACTGTCGTGAAGATTTTGGAAAGACTATGGTGGAAAACCTACGTTTATACCAATGCCGACACTGGAGACTCCTTCCAACACATGTGGCATTTCCTTAGAAAACAAATACCGTATCAACAATTATATTTATATATTAGCATTTGCGAGGTGCAACCGTGCTGTAAATGAACTGTTACTATAGTAACGCTAAGATATTACACTGATTGATCTTGTAACACTGTCATAGCCGTAAAACAAACATTTTATAATCATGTATAACCTGGTTTAAACTAATTTGCGCTTCTTTAGTGCATAGAGAATTTCTTGAAAAAAGCAAAATGATGTGCCAAAAGAACACAAACACACACGCTTGCAGTTTTAGTGACATTTGACTAAAAAATAATGGGCTTGTTGTGAATTTATTTTAATTATTTATAGATAGGTTTGACAAGATTCAGAAATATTTTACTAGTTTTTGCTATAAATTAACACATTATTTTATGACATTCTAAATTTGGTACTAATGGTTATGTATGAAAATAAGCACCTTTTTTCTATTTTTCCTAAGTTTCAAATTATGAAATGAAAATTTCATATTATGAAAATGATTTAAAATAATTACAGTTATTTAAAAACAGGCGGCACAGTGGCTCAGTGATTAGCTCTGTCGCCTTGCACCTCCAGGGTCCAGGTTTGTTCCCAAATTGCCCATAATGTGTGAATGAGTGTTTGTGTGTCCTGCAATGGACATTACCTCGCCTCATGCCTTAGGTCCTCTGGGATAGGCTCTAGGCCCCTATGACCCTGTACGCAGGATAAAGCGGTACAGACCATGAGTGTTTGTAAGAAAATACTTGTAATTGTTATTTATTTATTACACAAAGTCAAAACTATTTTTACAATTAATTGTTAAAAGCTACTAACAAGGATATATCTAGTTTAGTATAAGGAACCACAGTAATTCAAAATATTCATCCGTTTGTTCTTTTTAAATTTTAAACATTGATAATGTGATCATATTTCTGAAATGTGAAAGAGGAACCAATAGTTGTTAATAAACA
This sequence comes from Heterobranchus longifilis, assembly GCA_028570985.1. Lineage (NCBI taxonomy): Eukaryota > Metazoa > Chordata > Actinopteri > Siluriformes > Clariidae > Heterobranchus > Heterobranchus longifilis. Next base: position 18,392,766 of record JAOVVB010000043.1, read on the forward strand.
TTTTAAAAAGTTAGAAGGTACAATAGGACCAAAACAAATCAGCACATTTTGCATTTTAGGTACAACAACATCATCATCATTCTAACCAAAAGCTTTCGCATTTGATTTTATAGTATTGAAAATTCAAACCAGCATGTACAAAACAAGAATTTGTTTTTTGAGAGTTTTTTGGGATTTTTTTTAAAGTTATACAATAGCTGTCTACTAATTCTAGCCTGAAATATGAATAATAAATGAACTGATACATTAGCGCAACTTTTGTTCTGGTGGACCTTTATATGCTAATCTAGCATCATTTGTTAGCTAGCAGTATACAGTATATAAGTATATGTAATTATAGACGTACAGCATATAGCCAATTTCTTACCTAACCAAAAGAAACTAACAGCCAGTTTTATTACATTTTGTGAAAAATATGAAACAGAGATAAATATACAGTATATAAATATGCATATATTGTTTGTGTTCATGCTAATATGAAGCCTACACACACACACTGAGGTAATAAGACCAAAGAAAACAGCCACAAGGTAATTTTCACTCATTGGCTCCTTGTGAATCACTGCAAGTCCTCCGAGAGCTTTTTTCTGTAATTACTGTTAAATTCTCTTTGCCTGCAGAACTGCAGTGTTTTCTCATGTGGTGCATTATCTGTAAATCATTCTGTGTAATTGTAGGCTAAAAAGCTTTCCTCAGTTCATCATAAGGGTAATATATGAGAAAATGAGGTTGACATTCAGGTTATCTTTGCCCTATAAAACTGATCCACTGCGTACATTGTTTAGATAGCAAACAGGACAAAAGGCTAGATGCTAGCTTCTTCGCTCCGTCTGCTTATCTGCATGGTTCTTTCTGTACAGATCACACGGATGGTTATGAATTTGTTAAGCAGGAATACCATTTAATATTCATGTGCTGAGTTGAACTTTCTGCTTTGGCAGTCATCCGAGCTGTTTGTGTGCCTTTAGCGAGCTGCCGTACCATGATGTTAGCTTAATTTGCATCAAGTCTTTGCTTATCATTTTGTGTGTAATTTCAAAATTTGATACAAAATAAAATGTGTACTTTTGCTCCATAATGATATAACAATCTCAATCATCCATGTTTAGTGTCTTGCCTTTTTTTTTTTTTTGCTTTACACAAGAAATACAAGAATAAATTACCAGAATTAACGCAACCGTGTAAAGGAGCTACGTATACGAGCGGAAATATAATCATTGTTAAACCGTGCGTTCATGTAATCAACCAGCAATGTTATAATTGCATTTGTAGACTCAGGTCATGTCCACATATAACCAGGTATTTTTAAAAACAGATTTTTTTCTACTTTGTTCTTTTAAATAACTCTGTCCACATGACCTCACAGTCTATACCGCTATATCATGTATTCAGGTACCTGGAGGAAACCCACAAAGCATGGGGAGAACATGCAAATTCCATGCACACAGAGACGGGAATCGAACCTGGCCAGTAATCAAACCCAAACCCTGGAGGTGCAAGGCAACAGTGCTAACCACAAGACCACTGTGCCGCCCTCCACACGACCTACGTTTAAAAAATATCTTTGTCCACATGAAAATGCAAAATGCCGCTATTAAGTTCTATTAGGAGCATGCCTAATCAACAGGGGGCCAATCAGAAGCCTATACAAAACATTACCTGTTGCGCTTTGTAGAAGTCCAACGAGTCTCGTCCAAAACCACCGTCACTGTCTGCGGGGTCTGTGTCTTTGGAGTTTTGTAAAGTATGTAGCAGCAGTGAGCTTCGCGGTACATTCAGGCACCTCTGTCCATTAACATAATGTGTGAGTAACTGCACATGTTTGTACACGCATGTAAAAAGTCCAGTAAGCAACGTTAACACAGTCAATAGTTTACTGTACATAAGTCCACCGTTGCACAAAATATCCTCCTAAACAAAGCTGGCGTCAAAACCAGCAGGGAAAAGTCTCTGTTTTTAAAAATACCCCGCTATGTATGGACATGGCCTTAGGGCACACGGTGGGGTACACCATGGACAGGGTGCTAATCCATCACAGGGTACACAAACTACTGGCAATTTGGATACGACAATTAACCTAATCCAATGTCTTTGGACTGTGCTAGAAACCAGAGTACCCAAAGCAACCCACTAGGAGAACAGGGAGAACATGCACACAGACCCGAGGAAGGAATCAAACCCTCGACCTTGGAGGTGCAAGGCCAAAGTGCTAACCACTACGCCATTGTGCCATCTGATCAATCAGATAGTTTTGTATAAATTAAACGTAGTGATACTCGAGAATCTTAGTTTCGGTGTCGACATTTAAGATAGTTTTGACATAAATATTTTGTCGTGTGCAGCGGTAACGATACATCATAGAGTTGAGGGTAATTGTGAATCTGGTCACACAACTCATCCTTGAAACTTTCCATCATTTTTGACATGCTAGCTGAGTCCGCTGCTGCTACCGCTCAAGCTACGCACCAAACGAACGCAGGATACGCGAGGCGGCCATAAACTTTTTATATAACTTATACATAGTTAAAAGCAAGTATATTTCCTCCCTATAACTAGCACTTTCATACTAATTGCAGTCTTACTTTTACACAATACATGTAGAATGTTATTCAATACATTCAAATTAAAAATGCTAACAGAGCTGCAGTAAAAACATTAGCAGGAGCCAGTTTAAAGCAGCCACACTTTTTTGGAGGTGATGATTTAGTTTCATCTACAGTAAATCCCCTACATTCCCCTAAACATTCAACGATATGAACACGCATTTGCGAATGTTCAATTTGCGGTTACATCACATGTCGGGCGTACATTGTCACATGCGTGCATCCCAGGATGTCCAGAAACAAGTGTGAAAGCAGCGGTAATGAAGAAGAAGCGCCAAGCCATAACGATGGAGATAAAATGAAAATGGTTAAGAGAATGTAGCGACATTGCTAGTTCTTTAAACATGAATTATTCAATCATCGGCACGATTGAAAGGACAAGATCATGAAACATGTCAGTTTTATACTGTGTATAGCCAATTGTGTTAGTATCCTAGTACCTAGACCATGTTTGTTGAACAAATTGGACTTACTAACGAGCTCTCGGAACAGAACTCCTTATGCTAAATTGGCTGACGCTATAATCTTATGCTTAGGTTTAAAATCAATGTTTGAACTACTAGATCTGTCCGCTGAGTTTTGACACGCTCTCCGATCTTAAAGGACGAACTTAAAGTTGCAAAGACGGGGTAAGTAGGTGAAAGTTAACACAGTGTAGGGGAAGTATCAGAAAACACTAACAACTTACTTCTTGGTAACACTGAAGCTGTAGATCTGTCGTATGCAGGAAACTTGCTTGGCTGAAGATGAATCCTATTCTGGCACTACTATTAAATCTTGTCAAGTTAAGGGAGATTGCATGACACCCTTAATCAAAAACTTAGTCACCGCAGACATACCTTTCACTACATGGACATGTGCAATGTTTCCTGCTGTATGTGTGTGCTTTATTACTCTGTAAACTGATACAGGAGGGAAAGATTTATTCGTAATGTCATTCAGAACTATGTGAAGCTTATTGGACCTAATGGGAACCAAGGATAGGTTTAACCATGTTATTCGTTCTTATCCTACTTGTGCTCCTAAGCGATGTGCGGTATACTGCCTAGTCTTCTGCATGACTTTCTCCAACACATGAATGAATTTATATGGATTCAGTTCAGTTTCACTCCAAAACTTACCAAATTTCAAATTAACAATGTGGTTGATTACATAAGAGTTGTTAAACAAATCAGATTCTCATCCACCAGATTACCAAAACTCTCGTTTTCCTGACAAACATAATCAGTTTTTGTTTGGTTCATGAAAAATATGGCAGTTTAAGATAGAAATCTTGCTTTTTCATATATTATGGACGTGTTTGTGGTACCATATGTTGCACCATCTGCTTTTACGACATGGATAACGTCACGTAATTATCAAGGATTAGTGTTGCAGCTGTGTTCTGCTCATCAGCCAAACTCTGAAAATGTCATGATTCTAAAGTGGTCAAGTCAAGTTAAAAAATAATAATAATAATCTGGCAAAAACCACAAATGTATAGAAAGATACTGCAGGGATTTTACCAACGTTTTAATCGATTCGATTGATTGATTGATGCCATCCACATATAAAGACTATCTTAAATGAACAATATTGGATTTTTTTGACAGTCTACTGTACATGCTTAATACTCTCTGACTGATCAGAGAAATGAGATTGGACATAGTGTGTCTTGAGAGCTCATCTTCGAGGTCTATTAACTAAATGAGGACAGTCTGGGTAGGATAATTGACCTGCTGATTGATTTCAGGTCTTGGACTGCATGCTTCTTTTTGTTCAAGATGAAGCCTCATATTATATACCCATTTTATAACTAGAAAAATAATGGAATTGGTCAAGTTTTCATTCTTTTGAACTTTGGAGTCTCACTATAGTTGATGATTTCTGTTGTATAACCCATTACATCTTGGCAGGGTAGCAGTATAGAAGTCATGGCATTACTGTATAATTACTTTTGACAGGAAAATTATTCCGTATTACTCCATTAGACCTTCATTACGAAACATAATTTTGTCAAATCCCATTCCTCAAACAAGCCTTCAAAGTTCTTCACTAATAAACTTTTCACTGACTGAGGATAGTAATAGAGGTGTCCCTAAATCTTACAGGAAATTTAGCCAATTCCATCTGCTCCCAAAGTCTTGTCCAATCTTAAATGAATGTGACTAATCCTATAAATTTACAATCTTGCATACTTCTAAAGGAATTCTGACCAATCGAGCCTGCTCCTAAATAACATCTGACCAATCCTTCCCACCTGCTAAAGTTTTTATGACCAACCTTGTCCAGTCCTAAAGGGATTATGGCCCGTCCTATCCACTCCTGAAGGTATCCTGACCAATTCTGTGCGCTTTTAAAGTAAGTCTAATCAATTTTTCTCAGTTCAGTCTTGAAGGGATTCTGAACAATCCAACCCACTACCAAACTTTGAACAACTCCATATAGTTTCAAAGTAATTCTGACCCATCTTCCCTGTTCCCAAAGATTTTTTTTTTCACCAATCCTGTCCTACCCACTTTCACAGAAATTCCCAACAGTCCTATATATTCTTAAAGGATTTCTGAACAAATCCTGTCTGCTCCCTCAGAACTTTTGAACAGTCGCACCTGCTCCAGTAGAAATTATAGCCAATCTTGTGTACAACCTAAGGAATACTTACCAATGCTGGTTCACCTGAAGGACTTCTTAGCAATCATGTTGACTCCCAGAGGAAACCTGACCAATCCTGTCCTCTCGTGAAACATTTGTAACCAATCTCGTCTACTTCCACTTCCCTCTCCAGCAGACAGTCTTCAAACAATCCCATATGGTCCCAATGAGATCTAGGCAAATCCATAATTTTCCATAGGATTTCTGAGAATTCCTGTCCACAAGTAAAGTATTTTTGACCAATCATTTTTGCTCCTAAAGATATTCTGAGAAATCCTGCCCACTCCTGCAGTAACTTTGAACAATCCCACCTGCTCCAGCAGATACTCTTTTTGACCAAGGTAAATCAGTGTGCAGGCTTCATAACTGATGGGCACATAAGCATAAAACCTGCTAAAGGGAACACATAATACACATAATATATGAATTGATGATGCTCAAACACTGTAATTAATTGCCAATTAAAAACTTTATATATATATATATATATATATATATAATTAATTAACTTGCTAGCAGTCTTTGCTATACTGGTTATTGCATTAAGATCCAGTTTGGTCCTGCTCACTCATCTCTTATGACTGAGAGCAGCTGTCTCTGTGCTGTATGCCGAACATCACCCCAGGTTCAAAGTGGCAGATGTTTCAGACACTCAGGCACGTACGGTACAGAACGAGTCCTTCTTCTGCTATTCTTGAGAACTTTTGCCTAGACAATTCCAACATGTACGTTTTCCATCAGACCAATAAGGTGAAAGCAATGTAAAATATTATCTAGATTCTTGATTCCGATTGCTCAGCATAACTACACTAATAGCCTACAGAATTGTACATCATAGCACTCATTTGTGCATTTTCAAAAGCTTTAGCTTTACATTGTGAGTTCAACTTAGATATGTCAGTGATACTAATGTCCTGTCAGTATTACTTAATATATCACTGAATAAATATTCGAAACAGCATCTTAGTGTTTCATACCAGCACACTACGCTTCATTATTGGACAAGACCCATTATTTCCCCATGCTCAAGTATTGTCCCTCTGACAGGGCACTGCTTTTATTTATTTATCACTTTTGTAATAGTCCGCGATGTATCTTGGGTTTCCCCAAGGTCTCATTTGATGGAAGGTTCAGCAGTGTTTCTCTTGACTAATGCATTTTTAATGATAAGCTGCTCAAAGTGCTATGCAGAGGTTAGTGTAATCGCCGGCAGAGCTCTCAGGAGTCACTGTGGCTAACTGACAGAGGTCAAAAATGGCTACGTAGAAATTAAATTCTGAAATATTGAACATATACCCAAGGGTTGTAATGCAGTAATACGATGATACATCATAACCTGGACATCTGAAATAGTTATATCTATGACACTGTCATGGCTTGCAATGTATGACGCAAGCAGATATTTTTTTTAGCACCGTTGCTTTCTTAGCCTAGCTTTTGACATATAATGTTAGGGTCTGGGTTAACATGACATTTTTGATTAAGTCACTTATTTAGCCTTCACTTTGCCATGAAAAGTCATGAAAATCTTTGAAAATTTTGGAACAAAAAAGTTTGTACCCTATAAGAGTTTGTATGATTTAGGTCAGAGACGGCTTGCTGTTATATTGGTTAATTTGACATTGCATATACATCAAAAAGTTTAAATCAAATAAGTTGTTACAGTATAATGTAAGCCGGTGCTAGGTAAAGGTTTGAAAGCGCTATGAGCTCTGCATTAACACCATGTTGTCATATAATATGATATATTCATTTCAGTGTGTATTTTTCTTTTTTTGTGCATGATGCAACCAGACTGCAAAGACCTTAAGTCATGACACCTGCTACGTGGCAGATAACATTTCAACCTGCAGCTTGACAGAAACAAGAGTTTCCATTTCCTGCGAGACTGAGTTACACCATAACGTTCATCTGTTGATGTCTGTTGACCAAGTTAGGACCAACCTTCAGGACTAAACAAACCTCTAAAGATTTAAATAACTATTTAGTGACGTTTAGCGGTTTGTCATTCAGGCATCTAGAAATTGTTCAGAAATCCAGTCAACTTAACCAAGAGATGAATGCTTTTATACAGTCAGATTATCATGGACAGCTTGAATCTTAACTACATCTTTTAAAGATTGTCTTCGACATTTAAAACTAGCACAAGAGAAGACATTCGCACAGCGTTGAGAAGTCAGTCAGATTGCAACTTTGAATATTCTGAAGCTTTGTGCCAGAAAAGTGGATCAAAATATCAGACGCTTCATAGCTTCTGAGGAGAATGTCAGAGGCTAATAAAACAACAGGTTAGCATTTGTTTCCTATATGTACAGTAAGGTGCAAAAGTCTTGAGCCCCCCTAATTGTTTTATATTGAATTATTAAAATTTTAAAATTGGTTATTTTTGGAACAACCTCAGCAGCAACCTCATTTCCCCTCTTGTTTCTTCCAACCACCCAGCATTAACAGTATACTAATCTCTCACTGGTTCATGCCGTAAGTTATTCATTCATTCACCATCTATACCACTTGAGGGGCCTGGAGCTTATTTCAGAAGAGTTCCAATCCAGCACAGGGCACACACACTACCGGACAATTTGGGAACAGCAGTTAACCTAATCTCCAAGTCCTTGGACTGTGGGAGGAAACCATAGTACTCAGAGGAAAGAACATGGGGAAGAACCTGCAAACTCCATGCATACAGACCCCAAGGCAGGAATCAAACCCAGGACCCAGGAGGTGCAAGGCGACAGTGCTGACCATTAACCCACCGTGCCTCGTGCCTTAAGTTAGATGGGTTTTATGCTTGAATGATCAATAGGTCACTGTGTGGCTTAATAATCATTCCTCTGAAACTGCTCAGATACAGGGCATGAGCTGAAAATGAGAGCCTGGAGAACTATTCCTCAATACTACATTTAAAAATACGAGACTGGTTTGGTTCTTTGGAGGCAAAATATGAACAAATGAGGGGTGGATCAAGACCTTTTGCTTAATATTAATTAGCTTACTTATTTGGATATCTGTAGTGGTATTGATGATCACTTAGTCTGAAAAGAAATCGATGAATCCCTAGAAGCAGGAAGTCCAACCCATTATTTTTAAATCACAAGAGTCTCCTTTCTGTATCCAATTTATTTTGAAGCTACCTGATCTCCTCTCATCAGGAAGCTCTTATTGAGCCGCAGTCAGTGGAATTATTCGCCCTATGTGCATGCTGTTCTGAGAACAATTTATTTCTGGGAAGCATATCTACTTTCTGTCTCTTGAGTTAAGGCTTGACTGAGGAAGTTGCGACTCAGAAATCATTCACGTGCCAGTAAATCCCCAGACCATCTAAACAGAAGCTGTGCACAGGTACAGTACTTCATCCTCATGTCTTCATTAATTAAACATAAAGTTTATTATGCCTTTCCTGAATTGTATTTTTCGTTAAAAAAAAAATGGGAAATTGAATTCTTCATAAAACATTATATTTCTAATTACATCATTCAAGCATTAGACAAAATAAATAAATAAATAAAGTGGGATGACTGTGGTTCACGCGTTATTGTAGAGAAGTAATATTGCCATTAGGATGCGATTGGCTTAATTGAAATATTCTCTTCGAGTCTGACTCTGTCGCTCAGGTGGAGCTGTGATCATCTTAAAAGCCTCCATGTACAAAGTTCTTCACTTAAGCTAATGAGAAGTCTGCGTGTCGACATCAGCACTGTCTTCCTTGTCATCCTCTCCAAAAGATGAAGAAAAATCATTCTAAAGGCTGTACGAATAATCACCGAGCTGTCATCAAAGCGGGTTCCATGTCTTACACCTTTGAAGCCGTCAGCATTAATAGGCAAGGTCGAGATGACAAAAAAGTTAAAAAGTAAGTTTTTTTTTATAGCTATTTTAAGACAGAGATAAAAATCAATCCTCTCCACTACAAATGCATCCTCTGTTTTTGCCAAGTCAATCAAGAAAAGCTTTAGTAGAATCTAGCAGCTAATGTGCTTCCTTTGTGTGTTTTTTTATGCAACATGCTAATAATTGCATAGTGATATTGTGATGTTTCTACATGTCTCTTCTTTTTTTTATGAAATCCAGAAATCTGGCAAAAGAATTACATTTATTGAAAAGATTAGCTTAAAAAAGATGATCTTCCTGCCAGGAAATTAAAGCTTCCACTACCAACAATAATACTGTGTTTGCTTTAGAAAAGCAAAAAGAATGAATAATTGAAAAGCAATAGCTATATATACCCCCCCCCCCCCCCCCCCCCCCCCC